>QRFJ01005140.1:0-88883 GCA_006176705.1 Cocos nucifera
CTACAATCAGTTAGACTCAAGATTCATCTACTATAAAGAAGCGATTATACACCAATCTTCCTGATCAATCATCATCCTCATGATGATCCTACGGTCAGGAGCATTTTATGAGTTAATAATGAAAATTCTTGTCTTAAATTTTTAACTCTTAAAAATAAGAATTATCATTATCATTAACTCAAGGGATGTATCATAGACACTAAATACATATTTGTGATAGAAAATAACTCATTTTATTATTTATAGTCAAAATTATAATTTTGCCCCTAGAAGTGTATTACAAGTGTTAGCCAATTCTAGCTTCTAGAGCACACATATCTAACAAACTCCTACTTCACCTAAAGCCAATTGGCTCTAAATCTATGTCCTATCTCTCAAGGTAGGCGTTAATCTTCTGCTGGTCCAATGGCTTTGTAAGTGGATCCGCCGCATTATCTATGGAGTTGACTCTTTTGACCTCGACGTAACCCTTCTCGAGGTAATCATGGATTAGGTGGTATCGCCGCTCGATGTGCTTGGATTTTTGGTGAGACCTCGACTCCTTAATAAGAGCTATGGCGCCATTGTTGTCACAGTATAGAGGAATGGCATCTGATGGCATCACTTTGATCTCTGCGGCAAAATTCTTGTACCAAAATGCCTTCTTTGCAGCTTCTGACGCAGTGATATATTCTACTACCATGGTGGAATCTACTACCACTATCTGCTTGAAATTTTTTCAACTGACAGCTCTACCATTGCACACAAATAGACTCCTAGATGTCGACTTTCGATCATCTATATTGGACATAAAATTTGAGTCTATATACCCCTAGACTTGGAGTTCTCCATTACCAAAGACCAACAACATATCCTTAGTTCTTCTCAAGTACTTAAGGATACATTTCATAGAAGTCCAATGTTCTTCACCTAGATTTGATTGATATCTGCTTGTGACACTCACAGCATGGGCAATATCAGGTCGTGTACATAACATGGCATACATGAGGCTTCCTATTGCTAAAGCATAAGGGATCTTGCTCATGCGTTCTATTTCCTCAGGTGTGCTAGGGCACATCTTCTTGGAAAGATGAATGCCATGTCTGAAGGGTACCAAACCCCTCTTAGAGTTCTCCATGCTAAACCTCATTAGCACTTTCGCTATGTACATCTTCTGTGAAAGTCCTAGCATCCTATTCAGTCTATCTCTATAGACCTTAATTCCCACAATAAAAGATGCTTCTTCTAGATCTTTCATGGAGAATTTTTTATATAACCATATTTTAACTGTGGTCAACGTGGGAACATCATTCCTAATAAGGAGGATGTCATCCATGTATAATACGAGAAAGACAACAGCACTCCCACTGATCATTTTGAAAACACATGGCTCCTCCTCATTCTTGATGAAACCAAATAATTTGATTACATCATTAAAATGAGTATTCCAGCTCTGAGATGCTTGCTTAAGTCTATATGGATCTTTGCAGCTTGCATACCTTATGATCATCATCACTGGATGTGAAATTTAGCAGCTGTTCCATATAGATATCCTCCTTAAGATATCCATTTAAGAATGCCATTTTCACGTCCATTTACCATATTTTATAATAAAAATAGGCTGCAACAGCAAGCAATATGCGAATGGATTTTAGAATAGCAACTGATGAAAAAGTAACCTGATAGTCAATGCCTTCGCATTGACTATAATCTTTTGCCACTAATCTAGCTTTGAATGTCTCCATATTCCCATATGCATCAATCTTTCTCTTGTAGATTCATTTACACCCAATAAGTACTATACCTTCTGATGGATCTACCAAGGTCTAGACTTGGTTTGAGTGCATCAAGTCAATTTCTAACTTCATTGCCTCTAACCATTTCTCGGAGTCGATATTCGATATTGCCTCATTATAGATTTTTGGATCATCACCATGAACCCCATTACTTATGACAAACATTTTCTCTATTTTCTCTGAAATAGTACCTAAGTATCTCTTAGGGGGATGGAAAACTCTTTTCAATCTATGAGGTGGAGGAGGTAGTGATTGGATTGGCTTAACCTGATTTGGTTTTATTTGGTCCTTAGCTCGTTGCTCTGATGAGATTTTCTCATTGAGTTTGATCAGCTTTCCAATGCTGCTATCTTGAATAAACTATTTTTTAAGAAAGATGGCATGTCGACTCATAATCACATTGTGATCTTCTGGAATATAGAAATAATATCCTAATGACTCTTTAGGATATCCTATAAATCACGCTCTAAAGGACCTAAAGTCTAACTTATCCGCTTGTTGTCTTTTGACATGAGCCGGACAATCCCAGATTTTGAGATGACTCAGACTTAGTTTCTTACCATGCCATTTCTCATACGGTGTGGTAGGAACAATTTTAGAAGAAGTCCTATTCAGTAAGTATATTATAGTTAACAAACAGTGTCCACAAAGAAAATCAGGAAGGTCTGTGAAGCTCATCATAGATCAGACCATATCTAATAGAGTCCGATTCCTCCGTTCTAAAATTTCATTGAGTTGAAGTATTTCAGATGGAGTCCATTGAGAGACTATTTTATTTTTCTTAAGATAGTCCAGGAATTCTCGATAGGGTATTCATCTCCTCGATCTGATCGAAGAACCTTAATGGGTTTTCCTATTTGCCTCTCTACTTTATGTTTGAATTTCTTAAACTTTTTAAAAGCTTCAGACTTATGTCTCATAAGATACGCATATCCATACCTAGATAAATCATTGGTAAAGGTTATGAAGTAGACAAAGTTGCCTCTAGTCGGTACATCAAATGGGCCGCACACATCAGTATGTACTAGGGCAAGAAGATCCATGGTCCTTTCCCATGTCCTACAAAAGGGAGCTTAGTCATTTTGCCATGAAGATAAGATTCGTAAATTGGATATGACTCGAAAGTCAACGGACTCAATAGCCCACTTTTTTTCAATTTGTTAATCCTATCTTCTGCTATATGACCTAGTCTTAGGTGCCATAGATACCTATTATTTGGACTATCCCTAGGTCATTTCATGATATTCATATTTTGCTCGATATTAAAAATAGATACATCAATATGTAACTGATAAAGACCGTTAATAAGGAAATCACTTGCAATCTTATTTCTTTCATAAAGAATGTTAGAATGGTCCTTAAGAAAACTAATTACATATCCTTCTAATGCAAGGCAAGAAATAGAAATTAAATTTCTACTTACTGCAAGTACATAATAACAGTCTTTTAACACTAAGTCTAAATCAGATGGTAGTCGAAGAGGATATGTTCCCATGGTCATGATAGCAACTCTTGCTCCATTTTTGACACGTAGGATCATCTCACCATTCCTCAGCCTTCTGCTATCCTCAAGATCCTGCATGAAAGTGCATAAATGAGCACTAGAACTAGAGTCAAGCACCCAACTAGATGCAGAAGAAACTATAAGGTTAGACTCAATAACGAGCATACCTCCAGGAGGACCTGCCTCCTTCTTATTCTTCAGGATGGCTAGGTAAGTAGGATAGTTCCGCTTTCAGTGGCCGTCATTGTTGCGATGAAAATATTTTTCTTTGTCAGCAGTCTTCTTCTTCCGCTCTGTCTTTTTCTTCTTTCCTTCTTCTACCTTCTGCTTTTTCATAGACTTCTTCTTCTTTCCAAAAGACTTTCTCTTGGAAGAAGTCCATTCTATGGCAAACACTGAGCCTTTAGAATCTTTCATAGAAAGCTCAGTGGTAACCAGCATGTTCATAAGTTTGGTTAAAAAATTTTGAAGTTTATGCATATGATAGTTCATGATGAACTGTCCATATGCATCAGTCAAGGATTGTAGAATTATATCATTCTACAGATCCAAGTCCAACCTCACTCCGAGCTTCTCAAGCTCTTCTAAGTCCTTGATCATCATCAGACAATGATCTTGGACTGATTGCCCATCACGCATTTTAGTCTTGAATAGTTGTTTAGTGACTTGATACTTGGCTACGCGACTCTATTCACCAAACATCTTTTATAGGTGAGCCAACATTTAGTGGACAGTCCTAATATCTTTATGTTGGCACTGAAGTTCATTAGACATCAAGCCCAACATGTAATATCTGGTCTTGTTATCTTCGTCCGTCCATTTTTTAAGAGACGCTCTCTATTCAGCAGATGGATGAGTTGGTAAGGTAGGAGGATCCTGGTCCAATACATGAGTTAACTTCTCAAAACCCAAAATAATTTTAAAATTATGGAGCCAATCCTTGTAATTGGGTTCGGTCAGTCTATGGGTGTCCAGGATTCATGCTAGTGGATTGGATGTAAATATTTTTCTGTAGAGAGTCAAAGTTTTTAGTTAGATATTATAATTAAGACTTAACCAATTTATTTAGAATTTTAATTTTTAAATAAATTAGCTCTTACTAGTTTCTCGAATCCCTACACTCTTTCTATAGAGATATGAAAATCTCCATGATTAATGATTTCTAGTAGGTGGTGTGGTCCCACCGACTGACTCATCATCTCACCTACTAGTTATTGGTGATGGGTTAGCCAATGAGTGAACAATTGTTATTCAATGATTCTCTAATCATGGTGCACCCAAACTTGATCTCAAATTCATGAATCTCATCGTGCTCAGAATATTGATCCACTCCTTAGTTAAGTCAGACCTACCATTTGCACAGATTGGATTTCTAATTGAGTCTCTCATTGTATCCAAAATATTGAGCCCAATCAATCCTCCAGTCCATAGTATCCAATGCCTAATAGACATGGTTGTATCTTTTTGGTGTAACTGAATCACTGTAACTAGGCAAGAACAATCAATCCTGAAAAGGGCCCACATATCTACAATGGTGGAAGACCTTAGACTTAATCTTTTCTTAGGGAGATTTGATTTAGGTCTCATTAAACTAGACTTGACATAGTCATAACCATTATAACTAACCTAGTGGCATGGGTTAGCTTGGATTATTGATCACCTTAGATTAGAACTGAGCCAACAAACATGGCCAGGTAAGTGAGATCGATGGAAGGGATATGCCATTAACTCGATAAGAATGCATTCGAGTTGAGTAGCTCCCAATTAAAAATTAGTCGATCGTATCTATCAGACTTACCTTAGACACCAAATTGTTAAGCCAAAACCAATCGAGTTAGCCTACAATCTAGACTCTAACCACTGAGCCTAATTAGGTCTTAGCTTGATAGATCACTCGATCTTGACCCAGACTTAATCCTATTAGGCTGATCAATTTAAACACTATTGATCCCATCTAACCAACTCTTGATTTGATTTGATCAACCGCTTAGACCTAATTGAGCTACCCAAGCTCGAACCCAATATTATGAATATATCTTAGATCTAAAATTCTCAATTTTAGACCTAATTAATATTTTATAATCTTAATTCTTAATTAAGTTAGGGTTCATAAATAAAATATATAAATAAAATCCTAGAATTTTAGGATCTAGGATTTTGCAGAAAGTAAGTTTTTGATTTCTGATTAAGGATGAATGCGCAGCACCCTTACACATCATAAGAACACCCCATCAAATAGAAGAAAAGGGTATTTAAACCTTACTTTGTTCTTATGATCGGACGGCCAATGGGAACACCTTAATCAGAAATATAAATCTACAAAACTAGTTAGATCTACATCATATATCTCATATATAAAATTGATTTAATTTAATACATGTTTTGCATACATCTCATGTATCATATCATGCATATTTTTTAGATATAAATTATCTCAAAATTATCTAAAAAAATTATGTTTAAATTGATCACATCAAAATAAATTCTAATCTAGATAATTATGTAGAACTATTCTATAACTAGTCTAAACATGCATTCATCATATCTCATATGATCTAAAAATTAAATAATTTTATTTTTTATTTTTTAGATCTTATTATGACATTTATAATCATCAAAAAATAGAAAAGAAATAGATCTAAAATTATAATTTAATCAAAATAAATCATGATTATGCAAGACTATGTATAGAACTATTCTATTTTACAACTAGTCATGCATATTATAGAACTTAGATCTATATTATTTAATTTTAACTTTTTCTAATTTTAGATCTAATCATATCTCATGTGACATATAAAATTACTAATTATTAGATTAAAATAAATAAAAAATTAGATCTAAATAATTTAGAGAACCTAGCTCTGATACCAGTTGAAGGAAAAATCCTGATTTTTTGGATCAGGTTCGTTCAGATCTGATCGGATCAAGAGAGATATTTCAAAAATTTTTCTCATGTATCTAGATCAGATATGAGATATTTTAAATCTAATTTTTTTAAATCTAATAAATAAAAATAAAAATAAATTAAATTTGATTTAATTATATCTTGATGCTGGGTAATCAGATTATCCTTTGATGATCCTGCTGATTGTTTGAGGTTCTGGATCTAGCCACACAAGCGTCTGACCTCTATCGGTATCCACTCAAGTTGGATCTAGAGTTCTTCTTCTTTTGTATCATCTCTCTAAAAATTAAATCTGGATCTAATTTGGAGGATTTTCAAAACTCCTTCTGAAGATCAGCAGTCGTCTCTGCAGCAGTGCTGCCTTCTTCCTTTCTCGTCAGTCTTTTCTTGCCTGGATCGCACCAAACTAGAGCCCAACTTTTCTTAGGCTTGGAGAGGAGAGAGAGGATTAGAAGATAATTAGAGGATGGAGAGGGGTAGTCTTCAGGAATGGGCTAAGAGAGAATTCTGTCAAAGTTGGGCGCAGACAAGGTTTATATAGACCCTGCTACGCCATGCAGTGCCACATCATCCCGACCAATCACATTGCTTCGTGCAATCAGATCTAAATCTGATTGGTGGGATGATATCACCTGATCCAATTAGATGAGAGTCCCACTAATTTATCCTTAGATGGCACCTAAGACTGGTCAAAGTCTATAGCTAGGGGTCACCTAAGTAGAATCCAAGAAGCAACCTAGAGTCCCATCCGTGTGGGACTCCAATTGTCCCTATCCATGGGCGCACACCTCCTTAGGCATGTGCCCCTTCTTTTCCAAAATCTAGCAAGGAGACAAGCCACTATCTACTCTTCAATAGGTGCATGACACATGGGCAAATGTCCAAGGGTCAAAGGTCAATGTTTGACCAAAGTCAAAAGATAAGAATTAGCAGGTGACGAAAAATGGCAGGTGTTATTTCAAATTTATCTCATAAATTAAGATAACCCTTTTTTAACTTGGACAAGCTTCAATCAGACCAAGTAAAGATACCTGAGTGAGCACAAACTCATTTGGCTCAATCGAGATAACTTTTAATGATAGTAGAAGGAGAATGTTAGGCTCAATCGTATGCTAGCATGATTTTTTTGAACCTAATTGAATCTAATTCAAATCAATTGAACTGGGTTAGTCCAATTGATGATATCTAGATCCAAACTCTTATTTGTTTGATCCAGTTAGGTTCAGTTCTGTATGATAATGGCATATGTCGCGATCTCTATCATCGATATCATCAAAACTTCTTTCGATGGATCAGAACTCTTCTGATTCAGACAATTAGAATGATCGATCATCTAAATCATCCTAATTGCACCCAAAATCCTCTAGTGACACCTAGCAGTATATGGTGGCAACCTATCAAAACTAAAAATGAACCTCTTGGTGCAGCTACCTGTGTGATTAAGTTCTTCTATCTTAAGCTTCGATCAGATTTGGGTTAAGGTGAACTCGTCAAATCCTAATTTCTATCATATGATTTAATCATTTGATTCAAATCCGATGTGAAAATTTGAATAGAAACTCTTTCTATTATTTTACTCTATCATAGCCATGGGCTTATGGACTTGATTCTGATGATCATCATAGGGCTGCTCCTTATCCATCGAGGTAGATAGATTTCCTCTTGGTGCAATCCAATTCCTATAATGAACATGCTATAGCCAACATACACCTCAGGATTTTGAATGGCTAGGAGACTGAGTCATGATGTAGTCAAACTATAATACCCTCAAGATGAACTGCTGATGCATCTTAAGTCAAAGAATCAGATATACCACTACAGCTTCGAGTCAGTCATCGATGAGAAGATAGACTTCCTTATGACTACTCAAGGTGGTCACGCTCAGTACTCTCATTCTCTAATGAGTACCTATACTCTCGCTTCAGTGTCTCTACACCATAGACTCAAGACTTATCTATTATGAAGAAGCAATTATACACCAATCTTTCAGATCAATCACCAGCCTTATGATGATCCTACGGTCAGGAGCATTTTATGAGTTAATAATGAAAATTCTTGTCTTAAATTTTTAACTCTTGAAAATAAGAATTATTATTATTATTAACTCAAAAAATGTATCACAGACACTAAATACATATTTATGATAGAAAATAATCTATTTTATTATTTATAGTCAAAATTATAATTTTGTCCCTAGAAGTGTATTACAAGTGTCAATCAATTCTAACTTCTAGGACATACATATCTAACAGTATCCACTCGGGCTAGATCTGAAGATCTTCTCCTTCTTTATCACCTCTTCAAATATTAGATCTGGATGAGATTTGAAGGACCTTTAAAACTTTTTTTGAAGATGTAGAATCGTCTCTTGTAGCAATGCTGCCTTCTTCCTTTCTCGTCACCTTTCTCTTGCCTGGATCGCACCAAACTGGAGCCTAAATCTCCTTGGATATGGAAAGGAGAGAGAGAGCTAGAAGATGGCATGGAGGAGGAAGAGGGGCAGCCTTATGGCATTGGCTATTAGAGATTCTCTTTTTTAGGCTTGATGCAGATAGGGTTTTTATAGACCCTGCTGTGCCATGCAGTATCACATCATCTCGATCAATCACATCGCTTCATGCAATCAGATCTAAATCAGATTGATGGGATGACATCATCTGATCCAATCAGATTAGAGCCCCCTCAAATCATCCTTAGGTGGCGCCAAGACTGGTCAAAGCTGAGTCTTAGGTGCCTACCTAAGTTGATTCCAAGAAGCAACCTGGAGTCCCATCTGTATGGGACTCCTGGCATCCCTATCCATGGGCGCACGCCTCCCTAGGCATGCACCCCCTCCTTTCCAATTTCTAGCAAGGGGATAAGCTCCTATCTGCTCTCTTATCGGTGCATGACATATGGGCAGATGTCTAAGTATCAAAAGTCAATGTTTGACCAAAGTTAAAAGACAAGAATTAACAGATGATGAAAAATGGTAGGTGTTGTCTCAAATTTATCTCATAAATTAAGACACCCCTTTTCTAACCTGGACAAGTTTCAATCAGACCACATAAAGGTACCTCAGTGAGTACAAATATATTTGGCTTAGTTGAGACAACTTTTAATGATAATTGAAGGATAACATTAGGCTCAATCATGTTCTAGCATGATTTCCTTGAACCTAACTGAAATTCAAATCAATTGAATTGGGTTAGCCCAATTGATGATATCCAGATCTAAACTCTTGTTTGTGTGATCTAGTTGGTTCAGTTCTGTATGGTAATGGGATATGTCGCGATCTCTATCATCGACATCATCAAAACATCTTTTGATGGATCAATTTTCTTTTGATTTAGATAATTAAAATGATCAATCATCCAAATCATTCTAATTGCTTCCAAAATCCACTAGTGACATCTAGCAGTATATGGTGGCCACCCATCAAAACTAAAAATAAATCTCTCGGTACAGCTACCTGTGTGATTAAGTTCTTCTATCTTGAGCCCCAATCAGATTAGGGTTTAGGTGAAGTCATCAAATCCTAATTTCTATCATATGATTTAATCATTTGATTCAAGTCCGATGTGAAAATCTTAATAGAAACCCTTTTTATTATTTTACTCTGCCATAACCATGGGCTTATGGACTTGATTTTCATGATCATCATAGGGTTGCTCCTCATCTACCGAGGTAGATAGATTTCCTCTTGATGCAATCCAATTTCTACAATGAACATGCTATAGCCAACATACACCTCAGGATTTTGAATGGCTAGGAGACTGAGTCATGGTGTAGTCAAGCTATAATACCCTCAAGGTGAACTGTCGATGCACCTCAGGTCAAAGAACCAGACACACCACTGCAACTTCGAGCCAGTCATCGATGAGAAGGTAGACTTTCTTATGACTGCTCGAGATGGTCACCCTTAGTTTCCTCATTCTTTAACGAGTACCTATACTCTCTCTCCAGTGTCTCTACACCATAGACTCAAGACTCATCTACTATAAAGAAGCGATTGTACATCAACCTTCTGGATCAATCACCATCCTCATGATGATCCTACGATCAGGAGCATTTTATGAGTTAATAATGAAAATTTTTGTCTTAAATTTTTAACTCTTGAAAATAAGAATTATCTTGTTAGATATGTGTGCTCTAGAAGCCAGAATTGGCTGACACTTGTAATACACTTCTATGGGCAAAATTATAATTTTGACTATAAATAATAAAATGGAGTATTTTCTATCATAAATGTATATTTAGTGTCTGTGATACATTCATTGTGTTAATGGTAATGATAATTCTTATTTTCAAGAGTTGAAAATTTAAGATAAGAATTTTCATTATTAACTCATAAAATACTTCTGACCATAGGATCATCATGAGGATGGTGATTGATCCGAAAGGATGGTGTACAATCGCTTTTTTATAGTAGATGAGTCTTGAGTCTATGGTGTAGAGAAACTTGAGTGAGAGTACAGGTACTCGTTAGAGAATGAGGGCACTGAGCGTGACTACCTCGAGCGGTCATAAGAAAGTCTACCTTCTCGTCGATGACTGGCTCGAAGCTACAGTGGTGTGTCTGGTTCTTTGAGCTGAGGTGCATCAGCAGTTCACCTTGAGGATGTTATAGTTTGACTACATCATAACTTGGTCTTCTAGCCATTCAGAATCCTGAGGTGTATGTTGGCTATAGCATGTTCATTATAGAAATTGAATTGCACCAAGAGAGAATCTATCTACCTCGGTAAATGAGGAGCAGTCCTATGATGATCATAAGAATCAAGTCCATAAGTCCATGGCCATGGTAGAGTGAAATAATAGAAAGAATTTCTATTAAAATTTTTACATCGGACTTGAATCAAATGATTAAATTATATGACAGAAATTAGGGTTTGACGAGTTCACCTTAACCCTAATCTGATCGGGGCTCAAGATAGAAGAACTTAATCACATAAGTAGCTACATTGAGAGGTTCATTTTTAGTTTTGATGGATTGCCACCATATACTGCTAGGTGTCATTGATAGATTTTGGGAGCAATTAGAATGATTTAGATGATCGATCATTCTAGTTGTCTGAATTAGAAGAGTTCTGATCCATCAGAAGGTATTTCAGTGATGTCGATGATAGAGATCATGACATATCCCATTACCATACAAAACTGAACCTAATTGGATCACACAAATAAGGGTTTGGATCTGGATATCATCAATTAGACTATCTCAGTTTAATTGATTTGAATTAGATTCAATTAGGTTCAAGAAAATCGTGTTAGCACACGATTGAGCCTAATGTTCTCCTTCAATTATCATTAAAAGTTGTCTCGACTGAGCCAAATATGTTTGTGCTAACTTTGGTATCTTTATTTTGTCTAACTGGAGCTTATCCAGGTTAGAAAAGGATTATCTTAATTTATGAGATAAATTTGAGATAATACCTATCATTTTCTATCACCTGCTAATTCTTGTCTTTTGACTTTGGTCAAACATTGACCTTTCACACTTAGACATCTGTCCATGTGTCATGTACCTATAGGAGAGTAGATAGGAGCTTGTCCCCTTGCTAGAAATTAAAAAAGAGGGGGCGCATGTCTAGGGAGGCATGCGCCCATGGATAGGGACGCCTGGAGTCCCATACAGATGGGACTCCAGGTTGTTTCTTAGAATCAACATAGGTAGGTGCCTAAGACTTAGCTTTGACCAGTCTTGGCACCACCTAAGGATGATTTGAGGGGACACTCATCTAATTAGATCAGATGATGTCATCCCACCAATCAGATTTAGATCTGATTGCATAAAGCAATGTGATTGGTCGGGATGATGTGGCACTACAAGGCACGACAGGATCTATAAAAATCCTATCTGCGCCAAGCCTAGAAGAGAATCTCTAATAGCCAATGCCATAAGGTTGCCCCTCTCCCTCCTCCATGCCATCTTCTATCTCTCTCTCTCCTCTCCATGCCCAAGGAGATTTGGGCTCCAATTTGGTGCGATCCAGGCAAGAGAAAGGTGACGAGAAAGGAAGAAGGCAGCATTGCTGCAAGAGACGATTTTAGATCTTCAAAAAGAATTTTGAAGATCCTTCAAATCAGATCCAGATCTGATATTTGGTGAGATGATAAAGAAGGAGAAGATCTTCAGATCTAATCTAAGTGGATACCGATAGAGGTCAGGCACCTACATGGCTAGATCTAGAACTTCAGGCAATCAGTAGGATCAACACAAGATAATCTGATTATCCAATAAAAGGTATAAATTTAATCAAATTTAATTTATTTTTATTTTATTTTATTAGATCTATAAAATTAGATCTAATCTAGATTTTAAAATTTTTTTTTGAAATATCTCTCTTGATCCAATCAGATCTGAACGAACCTGATCCAAAATATCGGAATTTTTTCTTCAACTGGTATCAGAGCCAGATTCTAATAAACTGCTTAGATCTAATTTAAATTTATTTTGATCTAATAATTAGATGATTTTAGATATCACATGAGATGTGATTAGATCTAAAATTAGAAAAATTAAAATTAAATAATTTAAATCTAGGTTTTATAAGATGCATGACTAGTTGTAAAATAGAATTATTCAATACATAGTCTTACGTGATCATAATATAATTTGATTAAGTTATGATTTTAGATTTATTTATTTACTATTTTTTGATATTATAATTATTGTAATAAGATCTAAAAAATAGTAAATAAAATTATTTAATTTTTAGTTCATATGAGATATGATGAATTCATGTTTAGACTAGTTGTAGAATAGTTCTATATAATTATCTAGATTAGAATTTATTTTGATGTAATCAATTTAAATCTAATTTTTTAGATAATTATGAGATAATTTAGATCTAAAAATATGCATGATATGATATATGAGATGTATGCAAATCATGTATAAAGTTAGATCAATTTTTATATATGAGATATATGATGTAGATCTAACTAGTTTTGTAGATTTATATTTTTGATTAAGACGTTCCCCTTGGCCGTTCGATCATAAGAATAAACTAGGATTTAAATATCCTCTCCTTTCATTCGATGGAATGTTCTTATGATGTGTAGGGTTGCTGCGCGTTCGTCCTTAATCAAAAATCAAGAACTTACTTTTTGCAAAATCCTAGATCCTGAAATCTTAGAATTTTATTTACATATTTTGTTTGTGAATCCTAAATTTAATTAAGAATTAAGATTATGAAATATATATTAGGTCTAAAATTAAGAATTTTAGATCTAAGATATATTCATAAAATTAGGTTTGGGCTTGGGTAGCTCAATTAGGTCTAAGCGGTTGATCAAATCGAATCAAGAGTTGGTTAGATGGGATCAACAGTGCTTAAATTGACCAGTCTAATAGGATTAAGTCTGGGTCAAGATTGAGTTATATGAGTGATCGATCAAGCTAAGACCTAATTAGGCTCAGTGCTTAGAGTCTGGATTGTAGGCTAATCCGATTGGTTCTGGCTCAACAATTTGATGTCTAAGGTAAGTTTGGCAGATACAATCGATTGATTTTTAATTGGGAGCTACTCAACTCGAATGCATTCTTATCGAGTTAATGGCATATCCCTTCCACCGATCTTACTTACCTGGCCATATTTGTTGGCTCAATCCTGATCTATGGTGGTCAATAATCCAAGCTAACCCATGCCACTAGGTTAATCATAATGGTTATGACTATGTCAAGTCTAGTTTAATGAGACCTAAATCAAATTTTTCTAAGAAAAGATTAAGTCTAAGATCTTCCACCATTATAGATGTGTGGGCCTTTTCCGACATTGATTATTCTTGGTTGGTTACAGTGGTTCAATTACACCAAAAAGAAACAACCATATCTATTAAGCATTGGATGCTATAGGTTGGAGGATGGATTGGGCTCAATATTTTGGATACAGTGAGAGACTCAATTAGGAGTCCAATCTGTGCAAATGATAGGTCTGACTTAACTAAGGAGTGGATCGATATTTTGGACATGGTGAGATTAATGAATTAGAGACCAAGTTTGGGTGCACCATGATTAGAGAATCATTGAACAAGAGTTGTTCACTCATTGGCTAACCCATCACCAATAACTATTAGGTGAAGTGATGAGTCAGTTGGTGGGACCGCACCATCCACTAGAAATCATTAATTATAGAGATTTTTGTATCTCTACAAAGAAAGTGTAGAGATCTAAGAAAATAGTGAAAGCTAATTTATTTAAAAATAAAATTTTTAGATAAATTGGTCAAGTCTTAATTACAATATCTAACTAAAAACTTTGACTCTCTATAGAAAAAATGTCTACATCCAATCCACTAGCATGTATCCTGGACACCCATAGACTGATCGGATCTAATTACGAGGATCGGCTATGAAACTTCAAAATCATTTTGGATTTTGAGAAGTTAACTCATGTATTGGATCAGGACCCTCCCACCTTATTAGCTCGTCCATCCGCTGAATAGAGAGCATCTCTTAATATGTGGACGGACGAAGATAACAAGGCTAGATACTATATGTTAGGCTCGATGTCTGATGAGCTTCAGCACCAACATGAAGATATCAGGACTGTCCATCAAATGTTGGCTCACCTACAAGAGATGTTTGGTGAACAGAGTCGTGCAGCCAAGTAACAAGTCACTAAATGACTATTCAAGATTAAAATGTGTGATGGGCAGTTAGTCTAAGATCATTATCTGATGATGATCAAGGACTTGGAAGAGCTTGATAAGCTCGGAGTGAAGTTGGATCTGGATTTATAGAATGATATAATTCTGTAATCCTTGACTGATGCATATGGACAGTTCATCATGAACTACCATATGTATAAACTTCAAAATTTTTTGACTGAACTTATGAACATGCTGGTTACTGCTAAGCTTTCTATGAAAGGTTCTAAAGGCTCAGTGCTTGCTATGGAATGGACTTCTTCCAAGAGAAAGTCTTTCGAAAAGAAGAAGAAGTCTATGAAAAAGTAGAAAGTGGAAGGAGGAAAGAAGAAAAAGGTCGAGTTAAAGAAGAAGGCCACTGACAAACAAAAGTATTTCCATTGCAATAATGATGACCATTAGAAGTGGAACTGTCCTACTTACCTGGCCACCCTGAAGAATAAGAAGGCAGGTCCTTCTGGAGGTATGCTCGTTATTGAGTCTAACCTTATGATTTCTTCTGCATCTAGTTGGGTGCTTAACTCTGGTTCTAGTGATCATTTGTGCACTTTCATGCAGGATCTTGAGGATAGCAGGAGGCTGAGGGATGGTGAGATGATCCTGCACATTGGAAATGGAGCAAGAGTTGCTACTGTGGCTATGGGAACATATCCTCTTCAACTACCATCTGGTTTAGACTTAGTATTAAAAGACTATTATTATGTGCCTGCAGCAAGCAGGAATTTGATTTCTATTTCATAACTAGCACTAGAAGGCTATGTAATTAGTTTTCTTAAGGACCATTGTAACATTCTTTATGAAAGAAATAAAATTACAAGTGGTTTCCTTATTAACGGCCTTTACTAGTTACATATTGATGTGTCTGTTTTTAATATCAAGCAAAATATGAATGCCATGAAACAACCTAGGGATAGTACAAATGATAGGTATCTATGGCACCTAAGACTAGGTCATATGGCAGAAGATAAGGTTAACAAATTAAAGAAAATCGGGCTATTGAGTCTCTTGACTTTCGAGTCATATCCAATTTATGAATCTTGTCTTCATGGCAAAATGACTAAGCTCCCTTTTGTAGGACATGGGGAAGGGCCATGGATCTTCTTGCCCTAGTACATACTAATGTGTGCAGCCCATTTAATGTGCCAGCTAGAGGCAACTTTGTCTACTTCATAACCTTTATCGATGATTTATCTAGGTATGGATATGTGTATCTTATGAGACACAAGTCTGAAGCTTTTGAAAAGTTTAAGAAATTTAGATATGAAGTAGAAAAGCAAACTAAAAAACCCATTAAGATTCTTCGATCAGATCAAGGAGGTGAATACCTAAGTTGAAAATTCTTAGACTATCTTAAGAAAAATGGCATAGTCTCTCAATGGACTCCACCTAGAATACCTTAACTCAATGGGATTTCAGAATGGAGGAACTAGACCCTATTAGATATGGTCCGATCCATGATGAGCTTCACAGACCTCCCTGATTTTTTTTGGAGATACTGTTTGTTAACTGCAATATACTTATTGAATAGGGTTTCTTCTAAAATCATTCCTACCACACCGTATGAGATATGGCTTGATAAGAAACTAAGTCTGAGTCATCTCAAAATTTGGGATTATTCGGCTCATGTCAAAAGACAACAAGTGGATAAGTTAGACTTTAGGTCCTTTAGAGCTTGATTTATAGGATATCCTAAAGAGTCGTTAGGATATTATTTCTACATTCTAGAAGATCATAATATGATTATGAGTCGACATGCGATCTTTCTTGAAAAATAGTTTATTCAAGACAGCAGCATTGGAAAGCAGATCAAGCTCGATGAAAAAGTCTCACAAGAGCGATGAGCTAAGGACCAAATAGAATCAAATCAGGTTGAGCCAATACAATCACTACCTCCTCCACCTCATAGATCAAAAAGGATTTTTGTTCCCTGAGAGTACAGGTACACTATTCAGAGGAAATAGGGAAAATATTCCATCGTAGATAATGGTGTCATGGTGAGAATCCCAATAATCATAACAAGATGATATCGATATCAACTTCAGAAATGGTTAGAGACAATGAATCAGAAAGCACTCGATGCACCAAAACCAAGTCTGACCTTGGTAGATCACCAAAAGTATAGACCTATGTGTGTAAATGGATCTACAAGAGAAAGATTGTGCAGAAATGGGAAATGTGGAGAACATCAAGCTATGATTAGTGCAAAAGTTAGTAGTCTCTAACTGCGAAGACATTGACTATCAGGAACTTTCATCATAGCTATGTAAAAGCTCATTCGCACATACTTGCTGTTGTCAGTCTATTTTGATTATGAAATATGATAAATGAACATGAAAACAACATTCCTAAATGGATATCTTGAGGAAGATATCTATATGGAACAACCACTAGATTTCACATCCAGTGATGCTGATAATAAGGTATGCAAGCTGCAAAGATCCATATATGGACTTAAGCAAGTATCTCAGAGTTGGAATACTCATTTCAATGATGTGATCAAATTGTTTGATTTCATCAAGAATGAGGAGGAATCATGTGTCTTCAAAAAGGTCAGTGGGAGCACTGTTGTCTTCCTCGTATTTTACGTGGATGATATCCTCCTTATTGGAAATGATATTCTCATATTAACCATAGTTAACATGTGGTTATCTAAAGAATTCTTCATGAAAGATCTTGGAGAAGCAATCCTTTATTCCTAGAAAATTAGGTCTATAAGAGATAAATCGAATAGGATGCTAGGACTTTTCATTAGAAAGATGTACATAGAGAAGCGCTAAAGAGGTTGCATGAAAAACTCTAAGAGGAAATTGGTACCCCTTAAGACATGGCATTCATCTTTCCAAGAAGATGTGCCCTAAGCACATCTGAGAAAATAGAATGCATGAGCAAGATCCCTTATGCTTCAACAATAGGAAGTCCTTAGGTATGCCTTGTTATATTACACGACCTGATATAAGCCCATGCGTGAGTGTCATAAGCAGATATCAATCAATCCAGGTGGAAGCACACTGGACTTTCTGTGAAATGATCCTTAAGTACTTTGAGAAGAATAAGGATATGTTATTGGTCTTTGGTAATAGAAACTCTAGGTCCAAGGAATTTATAAACTTGGATTTTATGTCCGATGTAGATGATTGAAAGTCGACATCTGGGAGTTTGTTTGTTTGTAATGGTGGGTGCTTGTCAGTTGAAGAGTTCCAAGCAAACAGTGAATGATAGCAGATTCCACCATGAAAGCAGAATACATCGCTACGTCAGAAGCTATGAAAGAGGCATTTCTGGTATAAAAAGTTTCACCTTGCAGAGGATTCGGAGTGATGCCATCAGATGCCATTTCTCTATACTGTGACAATAATAGTGCCATAGTCCTTACTAAGGAGCCGAGGTCTCACCAGAAATCCAAGCACATAGAGCGGCAATACCGCCTCATCCATGATTACCTCGAGAAGGATTACGTCGAGGTCAAGAGAGTCGACTCCACAGATAATGCGGCAGACCCACTTACAAAGTCGTTGGGCCAGCAAAAGATCGAAGCCCATCTTGAGAACATGGGACTTAGATTTGTAGCCAATTGACTTTAGGTCAAATGGAAGTTTGTTAGATATGTGTGCCTTAGAAGCCAGAATTGGCTAACACTTGTAATACACTTTCTAAGGAGCAAAATTATAATTTTGAACTATAAATAATAAAATGAGATTATTTTTTATCATATATGTGTATTTAGTATCTGTGATACATCCCTTAAGTTAATGGATAATGATAATTCTTATTTTCAAGAGTTGAAAATTTAAGACAAGAATTTTCATTATTAACTCATAAAATGCTCCTGACCGTAGGATCATCATGAGGATGATGATTGATCCAGAAGGTTGGTGTATAATCACTTCTTTATAGTAGATAAGTCTTGAGTCTATGGTGTAAGAGACATCGGAGCGAGAGTATAGGTACTCGTTAGAGAACTAGGGCACTGAGCGTGACCACCTCGAGCAGTCATAAGGAAGTCTACCTTCTCGTCGATGATTGACTCGAAGCTATAGTGGTGTGTCTGGTTCTTTGACCTGAGGTGCATCGACAGTTCACCTTGAGGGTGTTATAGTTTGACTACACCATGACTCGATCTCCTAGCCATTCGAAATCCTAAGGTGTATGTTGGCTATAGCATGTTCATTATAGAAATTGGATTGCACCAAGAGGGAATCTATCTACCTCGATAGATGAGGAGCAGCCCTATGATGATCATGAGAATCAAGTCCATAAGCCCATGGCCATGGCAGAGTAAAATAATAGAAAGGATTTCTATTAAGGTTTTCACATTGGACATGAATCAAATGATTAAATCATATGACAGAAATTAGGATTTGATGAGTTCACCTTAACCCTAATTTGATCGGAGCTCAAGATAGAAGAACTTAATCACATAGGTAGCTACACCGAGAGGTTTGTTTTTAGTTTTGATGGATTGCGACCATATACTGCTAGGTGTCACTGATGTATTTTGGGAAATTAGAATAATTTAGATGATCGATTATTCTAGTTGTCTGAATCAGAAGAGTTCTGATCCATCGGAATGTGTTTCAATGATATCGATGATAGAGATCATGACATATCTGATTATCATACAAAACTAAACCTAATTAGGTCATACAAATAAGGGTTTGGATCTGGATATCATCAATTGGACTAACCCAGTTTAATTGATTTGAATTAGATTCAATTAGGTTCAAGAAAATCATGCTACTACATGATTGAGCCTAATGTTCTCCTTCAATTATCATTAAAAGTTATCTCGACTGAGCTAAATGTGTTTGTGCTTACTTAGGTACCTTTATTTGGTCTGATTAGAGCTTGTCTAGGTCAGAAAAGGGTTGCCTTAATTTATGAGATAAATTTGAGACAACACCTACCATTTTCCATCACCTGCTAATTCTTGTCTTTTGACTTTGGTCAAACGTTGACCTTTGACACTTAGACATCTACTCATATATCATGAACCTGTAAGAGAGTAGATAGAGGCTTGTCCCCTTGCTAGAAATTGGAAAGGAGGGAGCGCATACCTAGGGAGGCGTGCGCCCATGGATAGGGATGCTTGGAGTCCCATACAGATGGGACTCTAGGTTGCTTCTTGGAATCAACTTAGGTAGGTGCCTAAGACTCAGCTTTGACCAGTCTTGGTACCACCTAAGGATGATTTGAGGAAGCTCTCATCTGATTGGATTAGGTGATGTCATCCCATCAATCAGATTTAGATTTGATTGCACGAAGCGATGTGATTAGTCAGGATGATGTGGCACTGCATGGTGCAGCCGGGTCTATAAAAACCCTATCTGCGCCAAGCCTAGAAGAGAATCTCTAATAGCCAATGCCACAAGGCTAACCCTCTCCCTCCTTCATGCCATCTTCTAGCTCTCTCTCTCCTCTCCATGCCTAAGAAGATTTGGGCTCTAGTTTGGTGCGATCCAGGCAAGAGAAAGGTGACGAGAAAGGAAGAAGGCAATATTGCTGCAAGAGACGATTCTAGATCTTCAAAATGAGTTTTGAAGATCCTCCAAATTAGATCTAGATCTGATATTTGGAGAGGTGATAAAGAAGGTGAAGATCTTTAGATCCAGCTCGAGTAGATACTGGTATAGGCCAGGCACTTGCATGGCTAGATCCAGAACTTCAGGCAATCAGCAGGATCATCATAGGATAATCTGATTATCCAGTAAAAGATATAAATTAAATTAGATTTAATTTATTTTTATTTTGTTTTATTAGATCTATAAAATTAAATCTGAAATATCTCGGATATGATCTAGATTCAAAAGAAAAATTTTAAAATATCTCTCTTGATTCAATCAGATTTGAACGAACCTAACCCAAGAAATCAGGATTTTTTCTTCATGTTGGTCACAAAAAACTCTGAGAGAGCAGTCTCCAGGGTTCGAGTGAGGGTTGCCCTATGGTTTGACCTAGGGTTCGAATAGTGAGATTACTGTGAGCATCTAATCTCTATGAGAATTCCCACACTACTTCATCTTCCACCTTAAAGCATTCTCTAACTTCTAGAGTATCTGGGAGATCAGGAGAAAGGTGATCGATTAGATCGATTGAGATCAGTCATCGAAAGCTCTAGTGAGGAGCTAGCACTCCGATGGAGTTGGTTGGGACCAGAAGCTCCGTGTGGACTAATCGTAGAGGTCGGATGATTGTATGGCTGCATCACAACATAAGGGGCTTCTTTCAAAAGTTTTTGATTACAGAGTTTGACTATCCATGCTCAAGTATCATATTCTGAATATAAGTAGATTAGTACATGCAATTTACTAATTTATGCATTTAATTTTTCATTACATATAAGCATATCAAGATCCTAGTGTAAGATTTTTGATATGATCATTGCATGCATAAAATTAATATTAGATTAATTTTAGCTTTCGCTGCACTTATATTTTAAATTTTTTTTTGAAAAGCAAGCTTAGAACCTTGCACCAATTCCATCAGTAGTATTAGAGCAATGGGTTGCTTGACATTTTTGTATACTAATTAGAAAAATTAAATGCTAGTATATTTGATATGTTTGATCTGAGTAGCAAGTAATCGAATTGGGTTGGTTGCCATGGCCATCCGATCATTGGAGAAAAGTAGGGTTTAAAGGCTCTTTCCTTCTATTTGATGGGGTTCTCCTATGGCGGTAGGGATGCCGCTGTGATTATATCCCATGAAGATGAAGTAGTGAAAGGAATAATTGAAATAGTTTTAATCTAAAATTAAACATGAATATGTTATATTAGATTTAAAATTTGATTCATGATTTAATTTTTACTATGCTTTATTTTTAGTTATGAAATAAGTAATAGGTTGCTATTTATGAAATGAGCCAATCCATTTCTGAAATGAGTTGATCCATTTAGTAAGCAAAAAATAAAAAAAAAAATTCAAAATTTAAAAATTATTTTTGAAATGTCGAACCTCAATCCATCAATCCAAAACTTAATTAAAAGAATTAAGTATTATCTAGTAGGATCTAGAATTATGAATTAAAGATCCTAAGATAAAAGCATAAAACTATGGGTTAAAGAGTTAGATGAATTAGGTCCATTAATTAGGTTAGACCTAAGATTAGTTAAAGAATGAATTTAACTAGAGTAATTGATCAAATCTATCTAAATATTGAATTAGATTAAGTTAAGGACACTCTAAATTCAACTTCAATAGTTGTAGTTGGACAAGTCTATGTCTTTATTAAGGACTAAGATGGACTTAATTCATGGCTAAGCAGTCTAGTCTGAAATTACTAGGTTGATCAAATTGAATCTAATTAACTGATTGGTGTCTAAGGTAAGTTTGGTAGTCTAAACTAGTGGTTTTTAATTGGGAGCTACTTACACTGATTTGATCTTTGACGAGTTAATAGCATATCCTTTCCATTGATCTCACTTACCTTACTGACATGGTCAATTAGGATTTGATTAGATCACTTGGTGATTCGAGCAAACCCATGTCATTAAAAATTAGTTTGACTAATTTCAATCAATAAGACTAAATTAGGTGCCCATGGATCGAAATTGATCCTAGTCCTCATCTATTGACTTGGTGAAGTCAGTGAAAGTATTTGACTTGGTGAAGTTAGTGAGTATAAATTGATCCGTATCTTCTCTTTTCTTAAATCATATGTAACTAAATCCTCTAAATTATTAGATCCTTAAAAATGATAAAGTTATGAGGATATATGAGTCATAGCCACCCATTAAGATGAATGGTAATGAGTCTAATTTTCTAGATGGACATTGGAGGTGCCTTACACCTGGTGTTCATTTGAATATTAAAATTACTATCCATCAAATGATGATTAGATCGCACCCTCTGAATGACGATCAGGTTAGCCAGAGCTTTCCTCAAGCTTGATCTTCATTTGTTTGATGTACTAAAAGCAATCATGTTAATGGTTGGACCTAACCAAACATTTTTAGTGGAGGCCATAGCCTACTAAATTATCTTCTAAGGTTAAATTAAATTAATAAAAATTATTTAAAAAAATAATTGATTGTGAACCTACCTGTAGATGCACATGGGTTGGTTAGAACTTTTCTCGGGCCCATTTGTAGTCTATGTGGATTCCAATACCCACTAAGAAATTAGTGTAATTCCTCAAATTGGAGGTAGAGGTGATCAATTCATAAAAATAGTAGAAGGACCTTTAGACTAAAGTCCAAGTCTTTAGAGTTAAATAATTCGAGTGCTAATATGGTCTTGTATTTTTTTTTCACTTGAACAGAATGGCTAGTATAAGTACGTTCTGTTCACCATTGGACAGTGACAAGCTTATAGGACCTGATCTCAAAAAGTCTAGTATTGACCCTAATCAAGCAGACCCGAAGAAAAATGATCCTCTTCACTTGAATAGGCTAAATAGAAGAAATCAGCAAGAAATTGCTGGTCAAGGCTATTATATGATAACACCTTGTAATTTCATTATTTATGATACTTCTACCTGGGTATTGCATATTGGAAGTTCAGTTCACATATGCAATTTGTTGAAACTTCAAATTGATAGAAAGTTTGAGAATGACGAAAGATTCCTGAATGTTGGGAATGAAAGAAATATTCCAGTTCTAGTATTAGGAACTCTTGATCTAGTTTTCAAAATAAGTAATGTCATTTTGAGTGACTATCACTATTGTCCATCTTTTATGATGAACATAATATCTATTGGGCTTTTGACCAAAGATGGTTATTCTTTATTGATAAAAGAAAATTATTATGATATTATTATGAATGATATTACAATAAAGTGAGGATAATTAAGAAATGATATTTATATTTTATCATAACATATAAGTGTAATGTACATGTCAAATAAATGCCTAAAACTAGATAATGTCATTGATGCCTATCTTTGGCACTATCAGCTCGATCATATAAATAAGAATAGGATCAACAAGTTAGTCATGGAGCATATCCTTGACATCGATGATTGTGAATCATTGACTACCTATAAGTCCTACTTTCTTAGTAAGATGACCAAATCACCTTTCACTGGAAAGGATGAATGGGCCATTGATCTTCTGGTCTAGTAAATATAGATTTATGTGGACCTATGAACACATGTGCCAAAGGTGGGTATTACTACTTCATTACATTTACTGACGACCTATCTAGGTATAGGTACGTCTATCTTTTGAAGAGTAAATCTGATTCATTTAAAATATTCAAATAATATCATAATGAGGTAGAAAAATAACATAGAAAGAGTATTAAAATTCTTTGATCAGATCACGAAGGTGAATACCTTTCTAATGAATTTTTGATATATCTAGAAGAGAATGAGATTCTCTCATAATGGATCCCTCCTAAAACATCACAGCATAATGGTGTGTCCAAAAGGAGGAATCGAATCCTATTGAATATGGTTCAATCCATGATGGAATTTATGAGTCTGCTAATTTCTTTTTGGGATTATGCACTTGAGAGTGCTTGTAATATTTTGAACAATATTCTGAGCAAGTCTGTTACAAAACCTCCATATGAGATATGGACTGAATGTAGGTCAACGCTCTCTCACCTTAGGGTTTGGGGTTGTCCGACTTATGTCAAATTTTTGCAGGCAAAAATGCTTGGACCTAGGTCCGATAAATACTTATTTATAGGGTACTCCAAAAATCTAGAGGTTATTATTTCTATTCTTGCTGAAGAATAAAAGGTGCTCGTCAGCAATAGGATAGTCTTTTTGAAAAGAAAGTTTCTTAGAGAAGAAACAACTGTCTTTAATATTGAACTTGGTGAAATTTGATAGGTGAAAGAATCGACACATTCTAGTGAATCTATAGAACTTGATTTAATAAGATCAAACCTAGAGCATGTTGTAGAGATACCTTTAAGGAGATTCGATAGAGTACCGCATCAATTGGATAGATACTATAATTTTTTGGTCTGAGATGGTGATCCTATTAAACTCGATGAGAACGATGAGGATTCGATAACCTACATGGATGCCATGCAGAGGTCCAACTTTGATAAGTAGCTGAAAGCCATGAAGTTTGAAATGGAGTCTATGAAGGTTAACAATATATGGACACTAGTTAATCCACCAGAAGGGATAAAATCTATTGGATATAAGTAGATTTTCAAAAAAAAAAGGGGTGCAGATAGGAAAGTGGAGACCTATAAAGCCTATCTAATTGCTAAGGAATATCGTCAGCATTATGGTGTTGACTATGATGAGATGTTTACTCTAGTGGCAATGCTTAATTTCATTCGAATTATGCTTACGATAGCAACATACTTAGACTATGAGATCTGACAAATGGATATGAAGATAGCTTTCTTAAATGAAGAGCTAGAAGAAGAGGTGTACATGATACAGCATGAGAGATTTATGTCCACAAACGAGTCCAAGGTGTGTAAGCTTCAGTGATCCATCTATGAATTGAAGCAGGCATCTCGGAATTGAAACATGAATTTTGATAAGATGATCAGAATACATGGCTTCATTAAGAATGGAGAAGAACCCGCATTTATAAATGGGCTAATGGTTCTATAGTCATATTTTTTGTACTGTATATGGATGATATTCATTTAATCAAAAATGATATCCCTGTACTACAAGGAATAAAAGTTTGGTTATCATCTTAATTCTTCATGAAGGACCTGGAAGAAGCTTCCTACATCCTAGGGATAAAGATCTATAAGGATAGATCTAAAAGATTGCTTAGATTGTTCCAGTCCATGTACATCGATACCATGCTGAAGCGGTTCAGCATGGTGAATTGCAAGAAAGACTATCTTTTGATAGGCCATGGGATTACTCTCTCGAAGGAGGATTGTTCGACAAATCCTTAAGAGAGAGAGTGTATGAGTAGAATACCATATGCTTCAGTAGTGAATTTATTATATACTCCATAATGTATATGAGATCAGATGTAGCATACTCATTAGGGATAGTGAGTAGGTACCAGTCTGATCTAGTGAGAATCATTGAAAGGTTGAAAAGATAATCCTGAAGGATTTAAGAAATACTATAGACTAGTGGCTCATCAATGAAGATACTGATTTAAAATTTGTGGGATATACTGATTCCAATTTTTAGTCAGATCATGATGATAGTAAGAGTATGTCAGGTTATGTGTTTACCTTGAACAATGGAGTGGTCTACTGGAAGAGTTCCAAGAAGTACACTATGGCCAATTTTGTGTGCGAGGTGGAGTATGATGTGGCATCCGATGTTGCGAAGAAAGCTGTGTAGCTGTGAAAGTTCATCGATGAACTAGGAGTGGCACCCTCCTTGGATGGTCCGATTTTGCTTTACTACAATAACACTAGAGCCATAGCTCAAGCAAAGGAACCGAAGGTACATTAGCATACCAAGCATATTCTATATTGCTACTACCTTGTACGAAAGATCATGGAGCAAGGTAACATGAATCTTCAGAAGATCGATGGGAAGAAGAACATGGCCGACCCATTAACTAAAGCCATCGAAATCAAAGAGTTCGACAATCATAAATGAAAAATGGGTATTCGATACTATTCTGATTGGCTTTAGTCTAAGTTGGAGTTATTGGGTATCGTATCCTAAAGCCAATCGTCTAGGTTATAAATAGTTGAGTTGTATGTAATTTATACTTGAATTATAAATGAATAAAATTATTATTCTAGCATTTCGTCATATTTGTGCATCTTCTTATAATGAACTCTTCTATGATGAGGTTCTTAGGACTATTTAGACTTGACAAAGAAGGATTTGTCATTTAGTCCTTAAACCTGATCATGATCAAATGATACGTTGTTATCTAGGATGACAACGTTTATCGAGTGTTGGTTGTTACGTGCCATATGGGTTGGTTGTCCTCTTAACCAAGGAGTATGGAGATACTGGTATGGCATGCAAGTAAAATATAAGAGTATATTTCATTGATCGTGATCCAACTATAGAGCTCTCTACTATTAAGAGTTGCTCATGAAGGATATGGGTATAAGTATCCCTTAGATTTGAAATCACCATGGTGACTTGTAAGCAACTCACTGTACATTGGTACTTGACTACTTGAATTTCTAATTCAGCGGTAGAAGATAACTGGTTGTAGTTAAGTACTTATTTAGTCAGTGCATGAGTCAATATGGGATTAACCCCTCCAAGTGTTGGAGCAAATGCATCACTATATTTCAATTTAGCGAAACCTCTGCCATGATAGTCCATATGATGGATATTAAAATTTGAAATATAATGTAGATGATTTTTTCAAGATTGATAGTTAAATCCTTAGTCATTTTTTGAGCATTAAGGTCAAGGAGATGAATTATATGGTAACCATATGCCACATGTTCAAGAATGTTAAAATGTGACTATTCAACCTATTTGGATGTCAGGTACCATTGCTAGATGGTCACATCGATTAGCATAGAAATTAATTTCTATGCTATCGACTTAGGGTTCGAAATTATAGGATCACACATAATAGGAGTTCTTACTTGACTTGATGACTAATCAAGAGTCTCAATGGTATGAAACTTTATCGTCAAGAGTCCCACTAGACTGGGACTCTATGACCAGGAGTCCTATTAGACTAGGACTCTATCTTCATGGATTCCACTGAACTAAAACTCTGATATTATTGAAGAATTAATTAGTAATTTGATTGTTGATTAGCTCAATTTGATTGAGTGATGAGGATTCGATCAAATTTGATTGAATTTAATTTGATTGGGTTGACTCGATTGAAGGAAACAGATCTAGGGCTTCAGGATTAGATTTTAAAATTTTTTTAAATCTATGCAACAAAAAAGATAAATTAATCATATTAATTTATAAATATATAAGAAAAATTTTTAAATCTAAGATCCTATTACATGATTTAAGCATATAATTAAATCAAAAATTAAAAGATGAGAAATACTTATGTTGATCATATCAACAAGAAAACTACACTAGATCAGATCTAGGTATGAAATAGGGAGATCATATGATCCTTACCTTTGCAAGTTAGACTATCTAGCTCACTGATCTAGGGCTAAGGTTGATGCTCTAAGCTGCACAAACGTTCGACCTCTACAGGATGTCTACATGAGCCCTCAATCACTGATCAGAAGTCTAATGGCTGAAAAATAGCATAGTATGCTAGTACTGTGCTGATGCTTCTTAGATGGTTGATCTAGAACCTCTTTCTTTGATTCATAGACTCTCTAACTTTTAGAAGGAAGAAAAGAGATTTGTGAACCTAAGACTCCTCTCAAAAACTCACTAAAGATGGAGGAATAGATGTAGAAGAATATCCTAGAAGAAGAACCCTTCTTCGTCCTTGTTTCTCTCACCAAGATACTAGATTTGTGTCTTTTACAATTCCCATGCTAATAAACAGATAAAATATATTTATAAAAATATTAATTTATTAATTAAGTTATCCTTATTTCTTAAGAATTGATATTCTCATTTTATCTTTTATAGAAAAGAAGACTATGGATGAAAAGAGCTCGATCTATGGATTGCAATGGAACAAATTTCACTCAAATCAAAGCTAAAATGAAAAAGTTATGAAGCCCAAAATTTTTAAATAAAAGAATAAAGAAAAAAAATAGTCCAGTGTATGGTAGACTGGTCAGTCGGTCCATGGTTCCTACGTAGACCGACCAGCTCAGTAGGCACGGTGAATCAAGGAGCGTCGTGTGGCAGACTTAGACCCTTAAGGGGTTTACGAAAAATCCATCGTGGCTCACAGAGGTAGAATAGTAATTTTATCAGAATAGCACAAAACGATTGGCCAAGGCATTCGGTGTACCCGGTTCGTGCGGTCCACAGCTACAGTGCCAGGCGCGATCGGATGATCTGCATTCGATTTAGTGGAGATCCGACGTCCACGTCGATTCCTGCTTTGATTCAAATAGTACCCAGCCAATTTGCGTGATCCAATGGCCAGGAAGCGAGCCGGTCAAGATCCAATGGTCAGAATTCATCTCTGACTTAATTAAGGAAGATCCAGCACCATCCAATGGTCCAAATTCAATCTTAAGCTCAATCGAATGGCTGAAAATTAAGCTGAGCCTTATTTAAGCTACAGAAATCTGATTTTCGTCAAATCTGGACCATTGAGATTCGATCTAATGGTAGAAAATTATTTTAGAGAGTAGAATCTGATCCAGACTCGATTTCTTTCATTTTTCTCTAATTTTAATCTAATTTTTCTTCTTTTCTTTCTATAAAAACCTTCTTAAAGCTCCCATAAGCCCTCAGAAGCCTCCCCTTGGGGGAAGCCCTTCTAAACCCCTTTAAAGCTCTTCAAAGCCTTTCTTTCCTCACCAAAACAACCGGCAAGCTCTCTCTCTCCCTAATTCTCTCTCTCAAGCTCTTCTTTCTTCAATCTTTTCTTTTCTTCCTTCTTCAAACTAGCACCAAAGCCTGCAACTCCACCAAAACTTCTCTCCTATTCTGAATTTCTATCACCTACTGTTGCCCGAATTTTTTAGCAAGGCTCAAGGATGAAGATTTCAGCAAGAAGCTCCTCGATGTCTGGTTGATCCTTTCTTTCTCAGGAGATCATTATGATGTTATTCTGATGGTGTTTTCTATTTTCTAGCTTTTATTTTTCTTTTTATTTTACAATAAAGACTATTTTTAGTTTAAATATTTTTATGTCTTTATTTTTTTGTAATTAATCTGAAATAGTTTATTATCCTTAGGATGAGCCATGATATATGGGTACGATTTGTGTTCTTAGAATAAATTATATTTAGGTTAATTTTTTTTTTTTATATCTAAATCAATTTAGACTAGCCTATAACTTTAAGAAACGGACTGTGATCTATGGATACAGGTCATGCTCTTTAAGATAGGTTATATTTTTATTGATTAGATATCAATTAAAGCATATTGAAAAGAATACCAACTATTAAATAAATAATCAATTGAAATCCTGAGAATCCATCTTCATACCTGCAACTCCTCTTTAATTAATTTACTATTTAATTTACTTTCTTAATTAATTTAAGTAGCCTTTTAATTCATTCTTAAATTCTACTTTTAAGTTAAATTTATTATTTAAATATAATTAACATGATCCCTATGGATACGATCCCAACTCATCCTATTTATATAGTAGTTAGGTTTTATTTTTGACTGCCTACGATAGCGATCACTTGCTCAGGCCTGATTGCACCTAACTCTTCCCATGCCCAAAGCTGTCTCTCTTGGTTCTAGAATCTCTTAAAAAATTAGGTTAAAAGACTCTTTAAATAGAGAGTTGTAGAGTAATCCTTATATTGGTCAAATACTTAGCAAGGAAAGTTCAAATTGGGAAAGACTTAGGGCACCTAGCTCTTGGGTGCCCCCTCCATCTTTCCTACCATGGACCATCAGGAATTGGTGCACAAAAACTCCCACAAAATCCAAGAAAATTTTAGGAAAAATTTGGGTAGAATCTATGCCATAAGGGAAGAGTTTTGGTTTCCTAAAATTCTATCTTATAGAATTTGAAATCAAAACTAATTCCTACTTTGACTTGGTCCATATTTAATTTACCATGTAAGAAAGAAAGAGGAAAACCTATGGGCACATGTGAAGGCCTGGGGAGTGGTTTTTCCATGCATAAAACTGCTAGAAAATATGGTGGGGGGCATTGGGATTAAGGTGGTGCAAGAAAAGTAGTCCTAGTCTCACTAGGACTTCTATTTTGACTTGGTCAAAGTGATTTATGAACTAAATTAAATTAGATTTAATTCAATCCAATTTGAATAGGTCTTAGTCTAGCTAAGAGACTAATTAAATTATATTAAATTAAATTAAATTTTTGATTTAATTTTTAATCAAATTAGAGATTGGATTCATACAAGTCCTAATTAAACCAGGACTCATTCTTCTTTGCAATTGGCATATCCAATAAATTAATTAAACTTGATCCAATCAAATCCAAATCAAATCAAATTAAATTATATTTAATTAAATTTAATTTCAGCCCTCTGACTTAATCAAATTAAGCTAATTAGCAATTCAATTACTAATCGATCCTCTTATAACACTTGCACTAGGTTAGACATCAATCGTATTGAATGTTTAATCCTAGAATGATTCTTAATCATCGATCAACCATCTGATAAGATTGAGAACTCTTATATATATGACCCCATAGGTTTTAACTTTAGTTGGTAGCATCAAAATAAAATTTTATACCAATTAGAGTGACCATCTAGCAATGGTACTCGACGACTGGATAGGTCAAATGTGTGAAGCAACATTCTTTAAAATCCATGTAGATATAGTTTTCATATAATTCATCCCCTTAATCAAAATGCTCATAGGATACCTTAGAGTTTAACTATCAACCCCAATTAGGTCATCCACATTGTATGTCAAAAAATCAAATCCATCTCGTGGATTATCCTGGCTAAGATTTTGCTATATTGAAATATAGTGATGTATTCTTCTCCAACTCTTGAAGTGGTCGATCCCATCTTGATCACTCACTGACTTCACAAGTACTTGACCATGTCTAAAAATCTTTCATTACTAAATTAAAAATTCAGTTAGTTCAGTACCAAAGCATAGTGAGCTGCTTGTAATCTATTGTGGTGATCTCAGGTCTAAGGGATATTTATACCTATGTCCCATTAAAGCAATTCTTGATAGTAGAATGCTCTAGAATTGATCACGTTCAGTGATGATGTATCCTTACATCTTACTTGTATGCCATACTAGTATCTTTATACTTCTTGATTAAGAGGACAACCAACCTATATGGCATATAATGATCTATACTCGATAAATACTATCATCCTAATTAATAGCGTATCATTTGATCGTAGACAATTTAAAGACTAATTGATAAATCTTCTCTTTATCGAAACTAAATAGTCCTAAGAACCTCATCACAATAATGGAGTTCATTAGAAGATATAGACCTAAAAATGCCAAAATATTTATTTTATTCATTAATAAATTACTTATAATTATAAGGTAGCTCAATCATCAATAAACTGACGATTGGCTTTGGGATATATTTTTTAACAACTCCTATTTATCGTAAAGCCACTCGGCACAGTATCTAATATCCATTTTCAACTTGTGGTTGTCAAACTCCTTTATTGCCAGGGCTTTAGTGAAGGGATCAGTTAGATTCTTCTTTTTGTTGATCTTCTGAAGGTTGATGTCATCTTGATCCATGATCTTCCAAATCAGATGGTAGTGGCATAGTATGTGCTTCGCCTGTTAGTGTGCTTTCGATTTGTTCTCTTGAGCAATGGCACCAGTGCTGTCATAGTAGAGCAGGATCGGTCCATCAAGGAAGGGTGCTACTCCAAGCTCGATGATGAATTTTCTCAGCCACATAGCTTCTTTTACGGTATCTAATGCTGCGATGTACTCTACTTCACAAACAGAGTCTACCATAGTATTTTGCTTGGAACTCTTCCAGCAGATTGCTCCATCATTTAGGTTAAAGATATAACCCGACACGTTTCTATTATTATCATGGTCAAATTGAAAGCTGGAATTAGTAAACCCCATAAGTTTCAGATCTGACTTGCCATAAACCAACCATTGATCCTTAGTATCTTTTAAATACTTAAGGATGACTTTTGCCACTTTTTAGTGATTCTCTCTTAGATCAGATTGGATCAACTCACTACTCCTAGTGAGTATGCCACATCTGATCTCGTACATGTCATGACGTACATAATAGATCCCACTGTCGAAGCATATGGGACTCTACTCATATGCTCTCTCTCTTCAGGAGTTATCGGATAATTCTTCTTAGAGAGAAATTTCATGGCCTATCGAAAGATAGTCCTTTTTGGAATTCTTTATGCTAAACCTCTTCAGCACAATTTCTATGTATATGGATCGGGATAACCCAAGCATCCTCTTAGATTTATCCCTATAGATCTTCATTCTTAGAATGTAGGATGCTTCACCCAAGTTCTTCATGGAGAACTGAGATGACAACCAAACTTTTATTCCTTACAGTGGGAAGATATCATTTTTGATTAATATAATGTCATCCACGTACAAGACAAGGAATACCACTATTAGATTATTTGTCCATTTATAAATGCAGGGCTCTTCTTCATTCTTAATGAAGCCATATATTTTGATCACCTTATTAAAATGCATGTTCCAACTTCAAGATGCTTGCTTCAATCTATAAATGGATTTCTAAAGCTTACACACCTTGGACTCATCTATGGATGTGAACTCTTTAGGTAATATCATATACACCTCTTCGATCAGCCCTCCATTCAGGAAAGCTATCTTCACATCTACCTACTAGATTTCACAATCTAGATGGATAGCTATCGCAAGTATTATTCGAATGGATTTGAGCATTACCACAAAGAAGAACGTCTCGTCATAGTCAATACCATAATATTGACGATATCCCTTGGCAACCAGATGGGCTTTATAAGTTTCCATCTTTCTGTCTATGCTCCTCTTCCTTTTGATGATCCATTTACATTCAATGGGTTTAGCCCCTTTAGATGGGTTAACTAATGTCCACACATCATTGACCTTCATAGACTCCATCTCAGATTTCAAGACCTCAAGCCATTTCTTAAAATCAAGTCTATGCATTGCATCCATATAGATGAACGGATCCTCATCATTCTCATCAAGTTTGATGGAATCACTATCCTGGATAAAAAAATCATAGTATCTATTCGGTTGATGCGGTACTCTACTGGATTGCCTTAATGGTGCAGGTACATTAGGCTCCGAATTTGATCTAATCAAATTCGATTCAAATTCAACTATTGGTGTCAATTTTTCTACCTATTGAACTTTATCAAGTTCAACCTTAGAGGCAACGGTTCCTTCACCAAGAAACTTCTTTTCTAAAAAGATTGCCTTAAGGCTGACGAATACCTTTTGTTCATCAGTACGGTAGAAAATATATCCTTTGGTCTTTTTTGGGTATCCTATGAATATGTACTTATCAAACTTAGGTCCAAATTTATCTGTGATTAATCATTTCATATAAGTCAGATAACCCCAAACCCTAAGATGCAAAAGTGCTGGCTTACGTCCTATACATATCTCATTTAAAATTTTAATTATAAACTTACTTGGAATCCTATTTAATATATAACAAACTGATTCGAGTGTATATCCCTAGAAGGATATCGATAAGCTGGCAAAATCCATCATGGATCGGACCATATCTAACAAAGTTTGATTTCTTCTTTCAGAAATACCATTATGTTGTGGTGTTCTTGAAAGAGTCCATTGAGAGAGAATCCTATTCTCTCTTAGATATGTAAAATATTTATTAGGACAACAACGTCTATTGAGCATAGGTCGCTATATGCCATATAGATTTATTGTCCTCTTAATCAAGGAGTATGGAGACACTGATATGGCATACAGGTGAGATGTATAGGTACATCATCATTGAACATGACCAACTCTAGAGCATTCTACTATTGAGAATGTCTCTGATGGGATATAGGTATAAGTATCCCTTAGTCCTGAGATCACCTCAGTGACTTGCAAGCAACTCACTATGCTTTGGTATCGGACTAACTGAATTTCTAATTCAGCAACGAAAGGCTTCTAAGCATAGTCAAGTACTTATAAAGTTGAAGTATAATCAAGATGGAATTGACCACTCTAAGAGTTGAAGAAGAATGTATCACTGTATTTCAATATTGCAAAACCTTGGTCAGGGTAATCCATCAGATAGTTTTGATATTTTGAATTACAATGTAGACAACCTGATCAGAGTTGATAGTTGAACTTTGAGGTGTCCTACGAGCATTATGGTCAAGGGGATGAATTATATAGAAACTATATCCGCATGGGTTCTAAGGATGGTGTTCTATACCTTCGACCTATCCGACCATCGGATATCATTGCTAGATGGTCACTTTGACTGGTATAAAAATTTATTTATGTACTACCAACTTAGATTCGAATCTATGAGATCACACACATCAGAGCTTATGATCTGATTGGATGGTTGATCAATGATTAAGAATCGTTCTAGGGTTAAACAATCAATATGATTGGTGTTTAACCTAGTGCAAGTGTTGCAGGAGGATCGATTAGCAATTGGATTACTAATTGGTTTAATTTGATTAAGTGAATAGGCTGAGATTAAGTTTAATTAAATATAATTTAATTAGATTTAGTTTAGACTTGATTGGATCAAGTCCAATTGGTTTATTGGATAAACCAAGTGCAAGGAAGAACCAGTCCTAGTCTAACTAGGACTCGAATTAACCTAGTTTACTAATTTGATTAAAAAATAAATCAAAATTAAATTTAATTTAATTAAGTCCTTAAATAGGTTAGAGCATTATTTAATTGAATTGGTTTAATCTTAATTTTATTTGGTTAAAAGATCTTGTTTAACTAAGTCAAAATAGGAGTCCTAGTGTGACTTGGACTCCCTATCACTTATGCCACTTAATCCTCACGCCCCATGCCCTTTTTGTTTTATTTTTTATGTGAAAATTCTCCACTCCCATGGCTTCTCATGCTCTCTTTCTCTCCTTCTTTTTTCATAAGATAATTTGTTGGAAGACCAAGTCAAAAGAGGAGTTAGTTTTGCTTAGGATTCTATGAGATAGAATCCTTGTTGACCAAAACACCTTTCATTGAGTATCGCCCCCTCTTTTAATTAATTCTTCTCTTATTTCATAAAAATAATCTCCTTTTTTGTGTGCCCTCCCTTACTGGTCCATGCCAATAATTGTGGAGGAGGCGCCCAAGAGTTGGGTGCCCCAATAACTTCCCATGTTTGGATATTCCTAGTCCAGGATTTTGATCTAACTTGAACTCATCTTTTTCTCTATTTATTGAACTAATTTTGTTTTGATTTTTTTATAAAATATAGAACATTGGGAGAGGTTTGGGGTGTGAAAAAATTAGAGGAAGAGAATCCTTGGGCATAGGGGTTCCATAGGCACCAAACTAGATGTCTAGGTGAGAGAAAAGAGAAGAAGAAGAGGGTCTTCTTCTAGGGTGGTTTTATTTTCAATCTTTCCTCTCTTTTTTGAGTTTTTTCTAAGAGAGTCTCAGATCAGTAAACTCTTATCTTCCTTTTCATATTTTAGAGAGTCCAAATTTTGAAGAAGAGAGCATCGGATCAACCATCGAAGAAGGATTAGTACAGTACTAACATGCTGTGCTGATTTTCTGCATCAAACTTTAGATCAGAGAACGTAGGCTCGTGTGGTTGACTCCTAGAGGTCGGATGCGTGTGCATCTTATGACTTCATCCTCAAGCTTAGATCAATAAGTTAGAACATCTAACTTGCTCAGATAATAGATCTGATCTATTAACTTCATACCTGCATTTGATATAGTGTAGATCTAAGTTGATTTGATCAATCTTTTACTTTCTTATTTGATTTTAATTTTTGATTTAATATCATACATTGATAATGTAATAGATTTAAGATATATATATTTATAAATTTATTTAAATAAATATTCAATTTATTTAAGTCTTTCATTATAAGATCTTGAAAAAGTTTTCAAGATCTACCTGTAAAACCCTAGATCTGGTTACTTTAATTGGTATCAGAGCCAAGTTGTTATTATATTATTTTTATGCATATTTAGATTATTTCTTAGATTAGATCTAATTTATAATTTAATTATTAAATCTAAAATTTTTTTAAAAAAATTTAGATCTCACGAACTATCATAAGGTTGTCCCGTTGTAAGGTTTACCCCTTACAGTGAATAGGTTATCCTAGTTCGTGATGATCTAACTCTAATCATAAATTTATTAGATTTAATCTAATTTTATTTATAATTTAATAACTTTAAAATAGTTTTAGATCTAAAAATAAAATATTTTAGATTGCACGAACTGCAAAGGTTATCCTATTGTAAGGTTTACCCCTTATAGTGAATAGGTTGTCCTAGTATGTGCTGATCTAAAATATTGATCATAAAATTTTAAATTAGATCTAAGAGATTTTATGATCTGATTAAAAATATTTTAATCTAATTTTAATCTTCATAAATATGTTAGATTTGATCTAGGAAGATTTATGATTGATTATTATTGAAACTATTTCAATTACATGAACCTACTTAGATTAGATCTAAAGTAGATTCATGTTTATGTTACTTGCATATTGATTATGAATCAAACATGCAACTTGGTTGATAGAACCATGTTGTAAAAATATTTTACAAATATGAAAACTATTTTCAAAAAGCCAAACCCCAACCCTCAGCCCAAAACTTAATTAAGAATTAAGAAGTTGTTTGATTAGGTTCTAGGATTATAAATTGAAGATCCTATGACACGAATCATAACACATTGGGTTAATGGGTTAGTGTGGATTAGGTCCATTAATTGGGTTAGACTTAGGATTAGATTAAAGAATGGACTTAATTAGAGAATTGACTAAATCTAATCAATTATTGTCTTAGATTAGGTCAAGGATTCTCTAGATCAATTGCAATAGTTGTAGTTGGTCAAGTCCATGTCTTTAACAAGACCCAAGATGGACTTGATTCTTGGCTACGTGGTCTAGCACGAACTATTAGGTTGATCTAATTTAAAACTAATTAAACTAGTTGGTGTCTAAGGTAAACCAGATCAGTGGTTTTTAATTGGATACCTCGCTTACCTGGCCATTTCTGATGGTGTCTAAGGCAAGCCTGGCAGACCCTTCCACTGATCGAACTTACCTGGCCTCTTGGTGAGATTATGTTTTGATCAGATGCTTAACTATTCGAGCTGACCCATGTCAGCTAGGTAAATCAGTTTGACTGATTTAGGCGCTCCTAAACCAGCCTATTAATGATCTCCCTTAAGCTGACTTGGTGAAGTTAGTGGGAGGATCATGAAAGTTGGTTAATCTGACCTACTCGCTTTCTATAAATTAAATTCTCTAAAATTACTAGGTTCCTAAAATAAAATAGTTATATGATAACTGGATCATAGCCTCCAATTAAAGTGAATGATAATAAGTCCATCAATTGGATAATCATTGGAGGCCTAAAGGCCTGATGCTTATCGATTGATGGAATTATCATTCATTATATGATCTCTTGGATACATCTTTCTAAATAATGGTCAGGTGGGCCAACCAAAGTTGGGCTTGATCATTCATTGGTTGGATGGACCAAGTATGATCATGTTAATAGTTGGACCTAACTGGATACTTTTCTGAAAAGGCTAAAGCTAACTGATCAGGGCCTAGGGCAAAATTTAATTACTAAAAATTATTTGAAGAAATAATTGGTTATGAACCTATCCTTAGATGTATATGGGTGGGCCAACCAAAGTTGAGCTCGTGTACAGTCTATGTGGATTCTAGTACCCATTAAGAAATTAGGATAATTTCTCAAATTTGAGGTAGAGGCTACCAATTCGAATAAAATCGTGGGAGAAATTTTTTGATTAAAGTCCAAATCTTTTGGTCTAATAAATCAATTACTAATTAGATTTTGATTTTTCTTTGTGCAGACATGGCTACTTTCCTATCACTCCGATCATTATTGGACAATGATAAGTTGATGGAACCCAACTTCGATAGCTGGTATCGAAAGTTGAAGATTATCCTGGAGCATGAATGGATCCTATATGTACTCATGGATCCTGCACCTGAGGAGTTAGCTGCCAATGCACGTGGAATAGTTAGAGACACTTATCAGAAATGGCTCAGTGATTGAACCATAGTGCGTTGTATTATGTTGGCTGTGATGAGCGACGAGTTCAGTTGCAGGTTTGAGATAGCTCTGCCAAATGAAATGCTCCAAGTATTAGAGGATTCTTTTGGCACATCCGATGACATTGAGAGGCACAAGACTAGTTGCACCATCTTCAACACTAGAATGCAGGATGGAGCCTCTGTCACTTACCATGTACTGTATATGATCGAGCTGATAGAGCGCTTGAGCAAACTCGACTTTTTCTTACATGAACAACTTGGAAAAGATGCAATACTAAACTCGCTGCCAAAGTCCTATCTCCCTTTTCTTACTCATTATAGAATGACAAAGCCTGAAGTAAACTACCATGGCTTATTGGGGTTACTTCAGAACTTTGAGAAGGATCACCAACTCCATAAAGAGTTGGTGAACTTAGTGGGAGGTTCATCTTCTAGTTCTCAACCCTTTAGGAAAGAGAAGAAGAATAAGAAGAAGAAAACAAAGAAAGTGCAAGTTCAGGCTGGGACATCAGTGTAGGAAAGATTAGAAAGATCAAGCTCGATAAGAGTCAAGCTGAATGCTTCTTTTGCAAGAAGCAGGGGCACTGGAAGAAGAACTTCCTCAGTACATTACCTTTCTAGATCCGAACCGATAGAGAAAGAAACAAGTTGTTGCTGAGCAAGATATTTATATGATAACTTCTTGCAATTTTTCTATTTGTGATATTACTAACTAAATATTGGATATCGATAGCCCTTACTATATTTGCAATTCATTGCAGGGGTTGTAGGTCAGTAAAAGATTCGAGCAAGGTGAGAGATTCCTAAATATTGGAGTTAGAAGATCAGTTCCAGTTCTAGCTTTTAGAATTTTGAAATTTATATTTAAATCTCATACCATTGTTCCTAGTGATTATCATTTTTGTCCTAGTTTCCTTTTAAATATCATTTCTATAGGCCTTTTGACTATGAACAATTATGAAATTTCAATAAAGAAATGAGTTTGTAATATCATTATGAATGGTATTACTGCTTTCTATGAATAATTGAACAATGGTGTATATATGTTATCACAACCTGTTAATGTAGTCTATTCTACTGGTAAGCATCCTAGATTAGAAAATGTATCAGATATCTACTTATGGTACTGTAGGCTAGATCATATAAACAAGAATAGGATAAAAAGGTTGACTCAAGAGGATATCCTCAAAGTTAATGATTGTGAATCACTTGCAATATGTGAATCCTATCTTCTTGATAAAATGACCATGTCACCTTTTACTGAAAAAGATGAGAGAGCCAATGAGCTCTTAGGTCTAGTACATACTGATGTATGTGGACCAATGAGTACAAATGCCAGAGGTGGATATGTCTACTTTATCACTTTCATAGATGATCTATCCAGATATGGATATGTCTATTTGAAGAAACATAAGTCAGATTCTTTTGAAATGTTCAAACGATTCTGAAGTGAAGTAGAAAAATAAACTGGAAAAAGTATTAAAACTCTTCGATCTGACTGAGGAGGAGAATACCTTTCTGATGAGTTTCTCACATATCTGGAGAGAATGGAATTCTCTCCCAATGGACTCCTCCTAAAACACCACAGCATAATGGTGTGTCTGAAAGAAGGAATCGAACTTTGTTAGACATGATCCGATTCATGATGGAATTTGCTAGCTTGTCGATATCCTTCTGAGGATATGCACTTGAATTGGCTTGTTATCTATTAAATAGGATTCCAAGTATGTCTATAGTTAAAATCCCATATGAGATATGGATAGGAAATAAGCCAGCACTTTCACACCTTAGAATTTGGGGGTGTCCGTCTTATGTCAAACGGTTAGTTACAGACAAACTTGAACCTAAGTATGACAAGTGTACATTCATAGGATACCTAATAGAGATCAAAGGATACTATTTCTACCATGCTAATGAACAAAAGGTGTTCGTCAGCCTTAGAGCAACCTTTTTGGAAAAGAAGTTCCTTGGTGAAGGAACTATTGCCTCTAAGGTAGAACTTGATGAAGTTCAATAGGTAGAAAGTCTGACATAGAATGTTAAACCTAAGTCAAATTTGATCAGATCAGATCTGAAGCCTAGAGAATCCATACCATTAAGGTGATCTGGTAGAGTACCGCACCATCCGGATAGATACTATGGATTCTTGATCTGGGATGGTGATCCCTTCGAACTAGATGAGAACGATGAGGGTCCGATCACTTATATGGATGCGATGCAGAGATCCGACTCTGAGAAATGGCTAGAAGCTATGAGATCCAAAATAGATTCCACGAAGGTCAATGATGTATGGACATTAGTTAACCCACCTGAAGGGGTTAAACCCATTAGGTGTAAATGGGTCTTCAAAAGGAAGAGGGGTGCAGACGAAAAGGTGGAGATCTATAAAGTCCATTTGGTTATCAAGGGGTATCATCAACGTTATGGTATTGACTATGACGAGATGTTCTCTTCTGTGGAAATGCTCAAGACCATTCGGATCATGCTTGCCATTGCTGCCCATCTGGACTATGAGATTTGGTAGATCGATGTAAAGATAGCTTTCCTAAATGAAGAGCTGATCAAAGAGGTGTATATGATACAACCTAAAGGATTCACATCCAGAGATGAGTCCAAAGTGTGCAAGCTTTAGAGATCCATTTATGGATTAAAGCAGGCATCTCGGAGTTGAAACATGCATTTTGATAACGTGGTCAAAACATATAGCTTTGTTAAGAATGGAAAAGAATCCTGCATTTACATGTGGGCAAATGGTCCAGTAGTGGTATTCCTTATTTTATATGTGAATGACATTCTCTTAATCGAGAATGATATCCCCGCACTACAAGAAATAAAAGTCTGATTGTCATCATAGTTCTCCATGAAGGACTTGGATGAAGCATCCTACATCCTAGGAATGAAGATCTATAGGGATAGATCTAAAAGGATGCTTGGTATATCCCAATCCACGTATATTATGCTGAAGAGGTTCAGCATGGAGAATTTCAAAAAGAGCTATCTTCCGATAGGACAAAAAATTTCTCTCTAAGAAGAATTGTTTGACAACTCCTGAAGAGAGAGATAGCGTATGAGTAGAATCTCATATACCTTGGCAGTGGGGTCTATTATGTATGCAATGACATGTACGATTGACAGAATCCCATATATTGGACATGCTAGAAATCCTTTCATACTCCACCCAGATAAGTTTTCATGCATAGAAAAATTATTTATGGTCCACAAAATTAGTGCATGCAACTTAAAATTTTTTCGACTGACAGAATCATATGTTTGTACTTCATTTTTCATAGCTCCTTCAGATCATCGATTAAGGATCATGGATATACATCAATTTCATTACTTGGTTCTTTCGGATTTAGAATCAATAGTGACATAAAAATAATTGGCTCTTTCATGCATTTCCAAGATGATACATTATACACAACTAGCATCATAGGCCACATACTATAGGAAGTACTCAAATTACTAAATGGATTAAATCCATCTATCACTAGACCAAGCTAGATATTGTAGGGGTCATTCGCAAATAGCGAATACTTTGCATCGAAGTCATTCCATACTACAGAGTCAATTGGGTGACTAAGTATGTTCTCCTTCGAAACCCACTGTTCATAATGTAATCTCATTTCTTTAGCTATCTTTGTAGACATATACAACCTTCGAAGTCTTGGAATCAATAAAAAATATCTTAAAATCTTATGAGATATCTTCTTTCCTTTTATATTATCAATTTTGTACCTAGGCTCACCATATTGGGGATATTGACTTTCTTGTTTGTTCTCATTATAAAATAATATATCATCATTTTTGCAGGCATGTATAGGAATATACCCAAGTCCCAATTCCTGTATGTATTTTTTTGCTTCAGTATATGATTTTGGAAGTATCGATCCATTAGGAAGAGCTGCTTTAATCAATACCAAATTTTGATCAAATGACTTTTGACTCCATCGGTTCATAATTTTAATATGAAGCAATTTGATCAGAAACTCTAATTTGGAGTACTTTACACAATTTGGGTAGAGTGGCTCTCATGCATCCCTTACAAGTTTTGCAAACTGTTCAGACGTCCCTTTGACCTCATTAGTATTATATTCATGATCAAAACTGCCTTAAGATGCACTAGTACTTATGGGTACATTTGAGCTAATACCCTGATATAAATCATCCAATGGTGAACCTATACCACCATGTTCGACAGGTTCAGCAGTATCACTATCATCTTCAATATCGTCATCGTCGTACACAATTTCATTCGGATCACCCTCCACATACCATAACCAGTGAGTATACTTCTTGTACATACCAAAATATAGCAAATACCCCTCAACAAATGATATGCGATGATATACGATAATGACACATCTTTTGCATGGATACTTTATCCGATTGGCACTATCAGCTTTACATTGAGCAAATTCAAAATAATCTCAAACACCTTTTTGATATTCAGACAAGAATACTCCTAGCATTCATCCAACTTTTGTTGATATCCATCTGACAATAAAGAATAATGCATCATGAATCCTAACTCCACCAACTTCTTTCTAATAGGTGTGGTCCTATCCCTTTAAAAAATGCATCATTTTTATTATTGCGACAGCTTTGTTCTTTGTTCCATATTCAAGAAAAATCCAGCAGCATCTTCCTATAGTTCTCTAGGTATACGATATAGATGGATCATATTTTAACCACATCTAATATGTACCCAGAGAATAAAAGGCATAACTATGATAGAATTTTTCATAATAGAACAAAGAACACCATGATAATAATAAAATATTGATGCATTTCTAAACTGCCCAAATCATGGCATCCAAGAGCCATTTATAGAGTCCATTTTGGGGATCTTAGAATTGAATCTTGAATAGGAGTCTAATATTATATCAATGCATACATTAAATCATTACCAGACCGAATCCCAAACTGAATCCCCAGTCAAATCCCGACCTCGATCCAACTTGGATCATGACCCGAGTCCTGAACCAGATTCTAGACCCAACCTCGATTCGACTTGGATCATGATCCGAATCTCAAACTAGATCCCAAATAGGATCCTAGATCAGATCTCAGACTGAATCCCAACCTAGATCTCAATCGAGATCTGATCCTGATCATGACCCGAATCCCAAACTGGATCCTAGATTGGATCTTAGATCGGATCCTAGACCAAATCTTGACCTAAATCTCGATGTTGATTTGACTCGGATCATGACCCAAATCCCAAACTAGATCTTGGATAGGATCTTGAAGGAATCAGATCTAGGATTTTACGGATAAATCTTAAAACTTTTTCAAGATCATGCAGCGAAAGACTTAAATAAATCAACTATTTATTTAAATAAATATGTAAATATCTAGAACTTAGATATATTACATGATCAAGTTATGATATTAAATAAAAAATTAAAATCAAATAAGAAAGTAAAGGATTGATTGAATCAACCTAGATCTACACTACATCAAATGCAGGTATGAAGTTTATAGATCATATCTATTACCTGAGCAAGTTAGACGTTCTAACTTGCTGATCCAGGCTTGAGGATGATGTCATGAGTTCCACACACATACGACCTTTAGGAGTCGTCCACACGAGCTTATGATCTCTGATCTGAAGTCCGATGTAGGAAATCAGCACAACATGCTAGTACTGTGCTGATCCTTCTTCGACGATCGATCCGATTCTCTCTTCTTCAAAATTTAGACTTTTCAAAATATGAGAAGGAAGATGAGAGTTTTTTGATCTGAGACTCTCTCAAAAAAAACTCAAAAAAAGGGAGGAGAGATTAAAAATAAAACAACCCTCAAAGAAGACCCTCTTCTTCTTTTCCTTTCTCTCACCTTGACACCTAGTTTGGTGCCTATGGAACCCCCACGCCCAAGGATCCTCTTCCTCTAATTTTTGCACAGCCCAAACCTCTCCCAAAGTTCTATATTTCATAAATGAATTAGAACAAAATTCATGCAATAAATAGAAAAAAATAAGAGTCCAAGTTAGATCAAAATCCTAGACTAAGAATATTCAAACATGGAAAGTTGTTGGGGCGCCCAACTTTTGGACGCCTCCTCCATAATTATTGGCATGGACCAGCAAGGGAGGGTGCACAAAAATGAAGATTATTTTCATAGAATAAGAGAATAATTAATTAAAAGAGGAGGCAGCAATCAAGGGAAGGTGTTTTGGTCAACAAGGATTCTATCTCATAGAATCCTAAGCAAAACAAACTCCTCTTTAGACTTGGTCTTCCAACAAATTGCCTTAAGAGAAAAGGAGGAGAGAAAAAGGGCATGAGAAGCCATGGGAATGGAGAATTTTTATGTAAGAAATAAAACAAAAAGGATATGGGGCATGAGGATTAAGTGGCGCAAGTGATAGGAAGTTCTAGTCACACTAGGACTTCTATTTTGACTTGGTCAAACAAGATCTTTTAACCAAATAAAGTCAAGATTAAATGAACCCAATTAAATAAGATTCTAATTTATTTAAAAATTTAATTAATTAAATTAAATTAATTAAATTTTGATTTATTTTCTAATCAAATTAGAAAATTGGATTAATTCGAGTCCTAGTTAGACTAGGACTAGTTCTTCCTTGCACTTGACTTATCTAATAAACCAATTGGACTTGATCCAATCAAGCCCAAACTAAATTTAATTAAATCATATTTAATTAGACTTAATCTCAATCTATTGGCTTAATCAAATTAAGTTAATTAGCAATCCAATTACTAATCGATCCTCTTGCAATACTTGCACTAGGTTAAACATCAATCATATTGATTGTTTAACCTTAGAACAATTTTTAATCGTTGATCAACCATCTGATCAGATTGTAAGCTCTAATATATATGACCTCATAGGTTCGAATCAAAGCTGGTAGTATAGGAATAAATTTCTATACCAATCAAAATGATCATCTAAAAATGATACCCGACGGTCGGATACGTCGAAGGTGTAGAACACCATCCTTAGAATCCATGCAGATATAGTTTTCATATAATTCATCCTCTTGACCATAATGCTCGTAGGATACCTCAGAGTTCAACTATCAACTTTGATCAGGTTGTCCACATTATATTTTAAAATATCAAATCTATCTGATGGATTACCCTGGCTAAGGTTATGCTATATAGAAATACAGTGATACATTCTTCTCCAACTCTTAGAGTGGTCAATTCCATTTTGATCACACTCCAACTTCACAAGTACATGACTGTGCCTAGAAGCCCTCTATTTGTTGAATCAGAAATTCAATTAGTCTGATACCAAAGCATAGTGAGTTGCTTGCAAGTCACTGAGGTGATCTTAGATCTAAGAGATACTTATACCTATATCCCATTAGAGACATTCTCGACAGTAGAATGCTCTAGAGTTGGTCACGTTCAATGACGATATACCCATATATCTCACCTATATGCCATTCAAGTATTTTTACACTCCTTGGTTAAGAGAACAATCAACCTATATGGCATATAGCGATCTATGATCGATAGACGTTGTTGTCCTAATTAACAGCCTATCATTTGGTTGTGAACAAATTTAAGGACTAATCGATAAATCCTCTTTATTAAAACTAAACAGTCCTATAGACTTCATCACAATAATGCAGTTCAATAGAAGATGTAAACTTATGATGAAAAAAATATCAAAATATTTTTATTAATTAATAAATTAATTATAATTATAAAATAGCTCAACCATCAATAGGCTGATGATTGGCTTTGGAACATAATTTTTAATAACTTTCACTTGTCCTAAAGCCACTCGACACAGTATCTAATATCCATCTTCGACTTATGGTTATCGAACTCCTTGATTTCTAGGACTTTAGTGAAAGGGTTGGCTAGGTTCTCCTTTTTGTCGATCTTCTGAAGATCGATATCATCATGATCCATAATTTCACGGACCAAATGAAAGCGGCATAGAATGTGCTTTGTCCGCTGGTGTGCCTTCGATTTCTTTGCTTGAGCTATAGCGCCAGTGCTGTCGCAATAGAGTAGGACTGGACCATCAATGAAGGGTGCTACTCCAAGCTTGGTGATGAACTTCCTCAGTCACATAGCTTTCTTTACTGCATCTAATGCTGTCATGTACTTTGCTTCGCAAATAGAGTCAGCCACTGTATGCTGCTTGGAACATTTTCAGCAGATGGCTCCATCATTTAGAGTAAAGATATACCCTGACACACTTTTATTATCATCATGGCCAGATTGAAAGCTGAAGTCTGTAAACTCCACAAGCTTCAGATCTGACTCACCATAAATCAACCATTGGTCCTTAGTATTTTTCAAATACTTAAGGATGGTTTTAACCACCTTTCGTAATTTTCTCCAGGGTCAGACTGGTATCTACTCACCACTTCTAGTGTGTATGCCACGTCTGGTCTCGTAGATGTCATTGCATACATAATAGACCCCACTACCAAAGTATATGGAATTCTACTCATACGCTCTCTCTCTCTCTTCAGGAGTTGTCGGACAATTTTTCTTTGAGAGAAATTCCTTGGCCTATCGGGAGACAGTCCTTTTTGAAATTCTCCATATTGAACCTCTTCAGCACAGTTTCTATGTACGTGGATTGGGATATACCAAGCATCCTTTTAGATCTATTTCTATAGATCTTCATCCCTAGAATGTAGGATGCTTCACCTAAGTTCTTCATGGAGAACTATGATGACAAGCAGACTTTTATTCCCTATAGTGCAGGGATATCATTTTTGATTAAGAGAATGTCATCCACGTACAAAATAAGAAATACCACTACTGGACCATTTGCCCATTTGTAAATGCAGGATTCTTCTCCATTCTTAATGAAGCCATATGTTTTGATCATTTTATCAAAATGCATGTTCCAACACTAAGATGCCTACTTCAATCCATAAATGGATCTCTAAAGCTTGCACACCTTGGACTCATCTTTGGATGTGAACCCTTTAGGTTGTATCATATACACCTCTTCGATCAGCTCTCCATTTAGGAAAGCTGTCTTAATATCCATCTGCCAAATCTCATAGTTCAGATGGGCAACAATGGCAAGCATGATCCAAATGGACTTCAGCATTACCATAGGAGAGAACATCTTATCATAGTCAATACCATAATATTGACGATACCCCTTGGCAACTAAATAGACTTTATAGGTCTCTACCTTTCCGTCTGCATCCCTCTTCATTTTGAAGATCCATTACACCCAATAGATTTAATCCCTTCAGATGGTCAACTAATGTCCATACATCATTGACCTTCAGAAATTCATTTCAGATCTCATGGCTTCTAGCCATTTCTCAGAGTTGGATCTCTCCATCACATCCATATAAATGATAAGATCCTCATCATTCTCATCGAATAGATGGAATCACCATCCTAGATCAAGAATCCATAGTATCTATTCGGATGGCATGGTACTCTATCGGATCGCCTTAATGGTGTAGGTTCACCAGGCTTCGGATATGATTTGATCAAATCCAACTTAGGTTCAACATTCTATGTCGGACTTTCTATCTATTGAACTTCATTAAGTTCAATCTTAGAGGCAACAGTTCCTTCACTAAGAAACTTCTTTTTTAAAAAGGTTGCTCTAAGGCTGACGAGCATCTTTTATTCATCAGCATGGTAGAAATAGTATCCTTTGATCTCTTTTGGGTTCCTTATGAATGTACACTTGTTAGACCTAGATTCAAGTTTGTCTGTAACTAATCATTTGACATAAGCCGGGCATCCCCAAATCCTAAGATGTTAAAGTGCTGGCTTACGCCCTGTCCATATCTCATATGGGATTTTAACTACAGACTTACTTGAAATCCTATTTAATAGATAACAAGCCAATTCAAGTACATATCTCCAGAAGGATATTGGCTAGTTGGCAAATTCCATCTAGATCAGACCATGTCTAACAAAATTTGATTCCTCCTTTCAAACACACCATTATGCTGTGGTGTTCTAGGAGGAGTTCATTGGAAGAGAATTCCATTCTCTCCTGAATATATGAGAAACACACTAGAAATATATTCTCCTCCTTGGTCAGATCGAAGAGTATTAATACTCTTCCTAATTTTTTTTCTACTTCACTTCGGAATCATTTGAACATTTCAAAAGAATCCGATTTATGTTTCATCAAATAGACATATCCATATTTGGATAGATCATCCATGAAAGTGATGAAGTAGACATATCAACCTCTGGCAGTTATGCTCATTGGTCCACATACATCAGTATGTAATAGACCTAAGAGCTCATTGGCTTTCTCACCTTTTCCAGTAAAAGGTGACTTAGTCATTTTACCAAGAAGATAGGACTCATAGGTTGGAAGTGATTCACAATCATTGACTTCGAGGATTTCCTCTTGAGTCAACATGTTTATCCTATTCTTATTTATATGACCTAGCCTATAGTGTAATAAGTAGATATCTGATACACTATCTAATCTAGGATGCTTGCCAGTAGAATAGTCTATATTAACAGATTGTGATAATAGATATACACCATTATTCTATTATCTATAGAAAGCAGTAACACCATTCATAATGATATTACAAACTTATTTTTTTATTAAAATTTCATAATTGTTCATGGCCAAAAGGCCTATAGAAATGATATTTAAAAAAAACTAGGACAGAAATGACAATCACTAAGAATAATGGTATAAGATTTAAATACAAGTTTCAAAATTTCTAAAGCTAGAACTAAAACTAGTCTTCCATCTTCAACATTTAAGAATCTCTTATCTTGCTCGAATCTTCTACCGACCTACAATCCTTGCAACGAATTCCAAATATGGTAAGGGCTATCGGTATCCAATATGTTAGATATATGTGCCCTAGAAGCTAGAATTGGCTGACACTTGTAATACACTTCTAGGGGCAAAATTATAATTTTGACTAAAATCAATAAATGGGTTATTTTCTATCACATATGTGTATTTAGTGTCTGTGATACATCCTTTGAGTTAATGGTAATGATAATTCATATTTTCAAGAGTTGAAAATTTAAGACATGAATAATCATTATTAACTCATAAATTGCTCCTGACCATAGGATCATCACGAGGATGGTGATTGATCCGGAAGGTTGGTGTACAATCGCTTCTCTTTAGTAGATGAGTCTTGAGTCTACGATGTGGAGACACCGAAGCGAGAGTACAGGTACTCGTTAGAGAACGAGGGCACTGAGCGTGACCACCTCGAGTAGTCATTAGGGAGTCTACCTTCTCGTCAATGACTGACTCGATGCTGCAGTAGTGTGTCTGGTTCTTTGACCTAAGATGCATCGACAGTTCACCTTGAGGGTGTTATAGTTTGACTACACCATTACTCGGTCTCCTAGCCATATGGAACCCTGAGGTGTATGTTGGCTATGACATGTTCATTGTAGGAACTGGATTGCATCAAGATGGAATCTATCTACCTCGGTGGTAGAGGAGTAGCCCTATGATGATCATGAGAATCAAGTCCAGAAATCCATGGCCATGGTAGAGTGAAATAATAGAAAGAGTTTCTATTTAGATTTTCACATTGGACTCGAATCGAATGATTACATCATATGATAGAGACTAGGGTTTGACGAGTTCACCTTAAACCCTAATCTGATCGGGGCTCAAGATAGAAGAACTTGAATCACACAGGTAGCTGCACCAAGAGGTTCGCATTCAGCTCTGATGGGTTGCCACCATATACTGCTAGGTGTCACTGGTGGATTTTGGGAGCAATTAGAATGATTTAGATGATCGATCATTCTAGCTGTTCGAATCAAAAGAGTTCTGATCCATCGAAAGGAGTTTCGATGATGTCGATGATAGAGATCATGACATATCCCATTACCATACAGAACTGAACCTAACTGGGTCACACAAACAAGGGTTTGAATCTGGTGATCATCAATTGAACTGATCTAGTTTAATTGATCTGAATGAGATTCAATTAGGTTCAAGGAAATCGTGCTAGCACTCGATTGAACCTAACGTTCTTCTTTTGCTATCATAAATAAGTTGTCCTGTCTAAGCCAAAGGAGTTTGTGCTCAAACAGAGGCCTTCATATGGTCTGACAGGAGGTTATCCAAGTCAGAAAAGGTTGTCTTATTTGTAAGACACTACCTGCCATTTTTGGTCACCTGCCATTTCTTGTTCTTTGACTTTGGTCAAAAGTCTACCTTTGACTGGTCAAACGTTGACCATTGACACTTTGACTTTTGATCACATGTCATGCACCTATTGGAGAGCTGGTGGGGGCCTGTCCCTCTGTCAGAACCTAGCAAGGAGAAGGGTGCACGCCACCCTAGGTGTGTGCCCAAGTTGGAGGCGCCTAGGAGTCCTTGTTGGACAAGGACTCCATCTCCTTTTTGGATTCCAATTAGAGTTCTTCTAAGAACCAACTTTGACTGGTCTTAGGCACCCTCTAAGGAGGAATCCAGGGGACTCTATTCCCACCAATCAGATTTAGATCTGATTTCACAAAGGGTTGTGATTGGTTGGGAAGAAGAGGAGTTGGATCACAGCTAGTCTATAAATAAGACCCTATATCCAACTCAGATTGTATGAGATATAGAGATATGATGAGATCATAATTTCTCCATGCTCCAAGGCTCCCTCTCCCCTCCCTCTCCATGCCAAACTACCTTCTCCCCTTGCTCTCCATGTCCAAAAGGAGTTTTGGACCTTGGTTGGTGCGATTCAGATCAAAGAAAGGCGATCAAAAATAAGAAGGCTGCGCTGCTGTAAAGGACGGCTGCTCATCCTCAAAAGAGTTTTGAAGATCCTCCAGATCAGATTCAGATCTAATTTTTGGAGGTGTGATAGAGAAGAAGAGGATCTCCAGATCCAACCTGAGTGGATACTGGTAGAGGCCAGGCGCTTGCGTGGCTAAGATCCAGAACCTTCCGCTGCAAATAGGATCATCAATAGGGTAATAGGATTACCCAGATCAGGTAAATTAAATTTGATTTAATTTATCTTTTAATTTTATTTTATTAAAATAATAAGAATCAAGTTTGAAACATATCAAGATTTGATTGGGATCAAGAAAAAAATTTTTGAAATATATCTCTTGATCTGATCAGATCTGAACGAACCTGGACTAGGAAATCAGGATTTCCCTTCACAATACCCAGTCAGTAATATCATAAATAGAGAAATTGCAAGGAGTTATCATGTAAATACCTTGTCCACCAATAGCTTACTTCTTTCTCTATCTATTCAGATCTAGGACTGAGGATAGTTCTTCTTTTAGTGCCCCTGCTTCTTACAAAAGAAGCATTCAGGTTAACCCTTATCGGGCTTGATCTTCCTGGTCTGATTCTGCACTGATGTCCCAGTCTGAACTTGCACCTTCTTTGTTTTCTTCTTCTTATTCTTCTGTTTTTTTTCTAAAGGGTCGAGAACCAAAAGATGAACCTCCCACTAAGTTCACCGACTCTTTATGGAGCTAGTGATCCTTCTCAAAGTTCTGAAGTAACCCCAGTAAGCCATGGTAGTTTACTTCAGGCTTTGTCATTCTATAATGAGTAACAAAAGGAAGATAGAAATTTGGCAGTGAGTTCAGTATTGTATCTTTTCCAAGCTGTTCATGCAAGAAAAAGCCGAGTTTGTTCAAGCGCTCTATCAGCTCGATCATATGCAGTACATGATCAGTGACAGAGGATCCATCCCACATTCTAGCATTGAAGATGGTGCAACTAGTCTTGTGCCTCTCAACGTCATCGGGTGTGCCAAAAGAATCCTCCAATACTTGGAGCATTTCATTTGGTGGTGCTATCTCAAACCTATGACTGAACTCATCGCTCATCGCAGCCAGCATAATGCAGTGCACCGTGGTTCGATCATTGAGCCACTTCTGATAAGTGTCTCTGACTGTTCTAAGTGCATTACTAGCTGGCTCCCAAGGTACAGGATCTGTTAGCACATATAGGATCCGTTCATGCTTCAGAATAATCTTCAACTTTTGATACCAGCTACCAAAGTTAGGTCCCACCAACTAATCATTATCCAATAATGATCAAAGTGATAGGAAAGTGGCCATATTTGTATAAAGAAAAACCAAAACCTAATTAGTAATTAATTCATTAGATCTAAATATTTGAACGTTAATCAAAAAATTTCTCCTACTATTTTATTCGAATTGATAGTCTCTACCTCCAATTCGAAGAATTATCCTAATTCCTTAGTAGGTACTAGAATCCACATAGACTATACACGAGCCCAACTTTGGTTGGCCCATCTATGTACATCTAAGGGTAGGTTCATAACCAATTATTTTTTAAAATAATTTTTAGTAATTAAATTTTGCCTCAGGCCCTAATCTGTTGGCTTTGGCCTTCTCAAAAAAGGGTTGAGTTAGGTCCAACCATTAACATGATCATACTTGGCCCATCCAATGAATGAATGATCAAGCCTAACTTTGGTTGGCCCATCTGATCATCATTTAGAAAGATGTATCCAAGAAATTATATAATGAATGATAATTCCATCAATCGATAAGCACCAGACCTTTGGGCCTCCAATGATTATCTAATTGATGAATCCATTATTATCCACTTTAATGAAAGGCTATGATCCAGTTATCATATAACTATTTCATTTTAGGAACCTAATAATTTTAGAGAATTTAATTTATAGAAGTGAGTAGGTCAGATTAACCAGCTTATCATGATCCTTCCACTAACTTCACCAAGTTAGCTTAAGAGAGACCATTAATAGGCTGGTCTAGGAGCACTAAATCATTCAAACTGATTTACCTAGCTGACATGGGTCAGCTCGAATAGTTAAGCATCTGATCAAAACATAATCTCACCAAGAGGCTAGGTAAGTTTGATCGGGTCTGTCAGGCTTGCTTAGCACCATCAAAAATAGCCAGATAAGCAGACTGCCAATTAAAAACCACTGGTCTGGTTTACCTTAGACATCAACTAATTTAATTAGTTTCAATTAGATCAATCTAATAGTTCATGCTAGACCGCATAGCCAAGAATCAAGTCCATCTTGGATCTTGTTAAAGACATGGACTTGACCAACTACAACTATTGCAATTGATCTAGAGAATCCTTTATCTAATCTAATATAATAATTGATTAGATTTAGTCAATTCTCTAATTAAATTTATTCTTTAATCTAACCTTTGGTCTAACCCAATTAATGGACCTAATCCCCACTAATCCATTAACCCAATGTATTGTGATTCGTGTCATAGGATCTTTAATTTACAATCCTCGAATCTAATCAAACAACTTCTTAATTTTTAATTAAGTTTTGGACTGAGGATTGGGGTTTGACTTTTCAAAAATAGTTTTCATATTTATAAAATATTTTTATCACATGATTTTATCAACCAAGTTGCATGTTTGATTCATAATCAATATGCAAGTAACATAAACATGAATCTACTTTAGATTTAATCTAAATAGGTTCATGTAATTGAAACAGTTTCAATAATAATCAATCATAAATCTTTCTAGATCAAATCTAATATATTTATGAAGATTAAAATTAAATTAAAATATTTTTAATCAGATCATAAAATCTCTTAGATCTAATCTAAAATTTTATAATCAATATTTTTGATCAGTACATACTAGGATAATCTATTCACTGCAAGGGATAAACCTTATAGCAGGACAACCTTATGACAGTCTGTGTAATCTAAAATATTTTATTTTTAGATTTAAAATTATTTTAAATTTATTAAATTATAAATAAAATTAATAAATTTATGATTAGAGTCAGATCATCACAAACTAGGATAATCTTTTCACTTTTTGGGGTAAATCTTACAGCAGGACAACCTTATGGCAATTCGTAAGATCTAATTTTTTTTTTTTAAATTTTAAATTTAATAATTAAATTATAAATTAGATTTAATCTAAAAGATAATCTAAACATGTATAAAAATCATGTAATAACAACCTAGGCTCTGATACCAATTGAAGGAACCAGATCTAGGATTTCATGGGTAGATCTTAAAACTTTTTCAAGATCATGCAGTAAAAAATTTAAATAAATTAAATAATTATTTAAATAAATATGTAAATACCTAGATTTTAGATCTATTATATGATCAAGGTATGATATTAAATCAAAAATTAAAATCAAATAAGAAAGTAAAGGGTTGATCAAATCAACCTAGATCTACACTACATCAAATATAGGTATGAAGTTTATAGATCATATCTATTACCTTAGAAAGTTAGATGTTCTAACTTGCTGATCCTGACATGAGGATGATGTCACAAGCCGCACACACATCTGGCCTCTAGAAGTCATCCACACGAGCCTACGATCTCTGATCTGAAGTCTGATGCAGAAAATTAGCACAGCATGCTAGTACTATGCTGATCCTTCTTCGATGGTCGATCCGATGCTTTCTTCTTTGAAATTTGGACTCTCCAAAATATGAGAAGAAAGATGAGAGTTTTCTAATTTGAGTCTCTCTCAGAAAAACTCAAAACAAAGGGAGGAGAGATTGAAAATAAAACAGCGCTCGAAGAAGACCCTCTTCTTCTTTTCTTTTCTCTCACCTAGATACCTTATTTGATGCCTATGGAACCCCCATGCCCAAGGACCCTCTTCCTCTGATTTTTGCACACCCCAAACCTCTTCCAAAGCTCTATATTTTATGATAAAATTAGAGTAAAATTCATCCAATAAATAGAGAAAAAGAAGAGTCCAAGTTAGATCAAAATCCTAGACTAAAAATATCCAAACATGGGAAGTTGATGGGATGCCCAACTCTTGGATGCCTCCTCCATAATTATTGGCATGGACCAGCAAGGGAGGGCACACAAAAAAGAATATTATTTTTATAGAATAAGAGAAGAATTAATTAAAAGAGGGGGCGGCACTCAAGGGAAGGTATTTTGGTTAATAAGGATTCTATCTCATAGAATCCTAAGCAAAAAAACTCCTCTTTTGACTTGGTCTTCCAATAAATTGTCTTATGAGAAAAAGAGGAGAGAAAGAGAGTGTGAGAAGCCATGGGAGTGGAGAATTTTTATGTAAGAAATAAAACAAAAAGGGCATGGGGCATGAGTATTAAGTGGCGCAAGTGATAGGGAGTCCTAGTCACACTAGGACTCCTATTTTGACTTGGTCAAACAAGATCTTTTAATCAAATAATGTCATGATTAAACCAATCCAATTAAATAAGACCCTAACCCATTTAAGTATTTAATTAAATTAGATTAAATTAGATTTAATTTTAATTTATTTTCTAATCAAATTAGAAAATTGGGTTAATCTGAGTCCTAGTTAGACTAGGACTAGTTCTTCCTTGCACTTGGCTTATCCAATAAACCAATTGAACTTGATCCAATCAAGTCCAAGCCAAATCTAATTAAATCATATTTAATTATACTTAATCTTAGCCTATTGGTTTAATTAAATTAAGCTAATTAGCAATTCAATTGCTAATCGATCCTCCTTCAATACTTGCACTAGGTTAAACACCAATCGTATTGATTGTTTAACCCTAGAATGATTCTTAATCGTTGATTAACCATCTGATCAGATCGTAAGCACTAATGTGTGTGACCTCATAGGTCCGAACCTAAGTCGGTAGTATAAATAAATTTCTATACCAATCAAAGTGATCATTTAGAAATGATATCCGACGATCGGATAGGTTGAAGGTGTAAAACACCATCCTTAGAACCCATGCAGATATAGTTTTCATATAATTTATCCTCTTGACCACAATGCTCGTAGAACACCTCAAAGTTCAACTATCAACTCTAATCAGGTTGTCCATATTGTATTTCAAAATATCAAATCCATCTGATGGATTACCCTGACCAAGGTTTTGCTATTTTGAAATACAGTGATAATTCTTCTCTAACTCTTGGAGTGGTCAATTCCATCTTGATCACACTCTGATTTTGCAAGTACTTGACTGTACCCAAAAGTCTTTTATTTGTTGAATTAGAAATTCAGTTAGTTCAGTACCAAAGCACAGTGAGTTACTTGTAAGTCACTGAGGTGATCTCAGGTCTAAGGGATACTTATACCTATATCCCATCAAAGACATTCTCGATAGTAGAATGCTCTAATGTTCAATGATGATGTACCCATACATGTCATCTGTATGCCATACCAGTCTCCACACTCTTTAGTTAAGAGGACAACCAACCTATATGGTATATAGCGATCTATGCTCGATAGACGCTGTTGTCCAAATTAACAGCCTATCATTTAGTCGTGAACAAATTTAAGAACTAATCGATAAATTCTCTCTTTATCGAAACTAAATAGTCCTAAGAACTTCATCACAATAATGGAGTTCATTAGAAGATGTAAACTTATGTTAAAAAAGATGCCAAAATATATTTATTAATTAATAAATTAATTATAATTATAAAATATCTTAACCGTCAATAAGCTGATGATTGACTTTGGAACATAATTTTTAATAGATCTCAAACCAGATCCTAGACTGAATCCTGACTCGAATCCTAATCAAGATCCAACATGGATCCCGACCTCGATCCAACCTGGATCATGACCCAAATCCTGAATCGAATTTTGGACAGGATCCTAGATTGGATTCCAATCCAAATCATGACTTGGATCCCGATCGAGATCCAACCTGGATGATGATCCAAATCTCGAACTAGATTCCAAACAGAATCCTATATAAGATCCTAGACCAAATCCCAATCTGGATCTCAACCTCGATCTAACCAGGATCATAACCCAAATCTCGAACAAGATTTTGGATTAGATTTCAGATCAAATCCCATCAATTATTTTCCCAGATCGGATCTCGCCCTAGATTCTGACCTAGATATGACTTGGGTTATGACTTGAAAACCAAGCTAGATCTAGGATCGGATCCCGAACCAAATTTTGAAATGGATCTTGGACCAAATCTTGACCCCGATCTTGACTTGAATCTGACCACGATCCGAATCCTGATCGAGATCCAAGAATGGATCCCGATCCAAATCCCCGATCGGATAGTTCATATGCATTAAAAATTAAAACTTTTGACTAATATAAATTAAAATATTAAATCATAGTCATAATAAAATATAGGAACTAAATAGATAAAAATATTAAATTATAAAAAGTAAAAGAATAAAAATATAACTAAAAATCTAACTATTTTATTTTTAAAATATTTGATTTGAATATTTAAATATTTTAAATATTAAAAACTTAACAAGTAAAATATAAAAATAATTTATTTTTAAATATTTTATCAATATATTTTAAAATTTATTTATTAATATATTATTATTATTTACTATAAAATTTAAAAAAATTAAGGACTAACCCCCTGTAGCCCCTCCACTCCTCAACCCTCACTGCCCCCCACCCCCTACATCGCCCCTCCACCTCCCACCAACCATAGCCCCCCACCTGACTTATCACCATCGCCCCTCCATGCCCCACCCCCCGTGGTTCTCCACCCCCTGCGGCTTCCTCCGCCCCTACCCCTCGCGGCCTCCCACACCTTGGGGCACCCCTTTTGCCTCCCACCACTCATGGCCCCCTATCGGACTCATCACCACCCGCCCCTTCGCGCCATACCTCCCACGGCCCCCACCCCCCGTGGCACCCCTCCGTCCCTACCCCTCACGGCCTCCCACCCCTTGTGGCACCCTCCACCCCTACCCCTCGTGGCCTCCCACCCCCTGCAGCACCCCTCCACCTACCCACTAGCGCCCCCCTTCCGACCTATCACCACTACCTCTTGGGGCGCCCCACCCTCATGGCCCCCACCCCTTGCGGCGCCCCTCCGCCTTCCATCATCCGCAGCCCCCACCTGCCCTATCAAGACCACCACCCATGGCCTGCTGCACCTACACTGCACCCCCACCACCCCTCATGCCCCTCCGCCCATCATCAGTGATAGCTTATTTGCAAGTGCATGAAATCGCTCAAGTAATACAATGATGAATAAGAGATCGTTCCCACGAGGACTAAGTTTAATTACTAAAAATGAATGCTAATTCCACTAATATCTAAATGATCGAAACTAAATGACAATGGAAACTAAAGCTAAAATTAACTCTAAAGAACTCAATGAAAGTTGAATCAAAATTTGATTGATAAAGCACTAGGATATATCTAATTTCACTTGAACCAATTATCAATTCTAGGTATTCTGATTAATAATCCAAATTTAATTATTAATGCAAGGATCAATAATCCTAAACTATTTAATAATCTCTCTTAAGATTTATTAAAAATACTAATTAAAATCTATAATCTATCTTCCAATAGTAAAATAGATTTTAATTAGTTCATTAAGCACAATGATTATTCCCAAGAACCCATAGGTCAAATCTTCTGCTTTCACTCTAATTATTATTCCTATGATACTTATTATTAACTCTAATTTATAATCTTTCTTTCCAATACCAATTATAAATCAAAATTAATCAAGTACCAAAGATAATAATACTTAAAAGCATTAAGTGCAAATAACAAGCAATTGCATTAACAAAGAAAATTAATATAAGATCTGAAATTGAAATTGAATCCAAATTACATCAGGTACCCTAGCTAAAAATTTAGCTTTTCATCATATCAAAATCAAACTCAAGTTTACTTGAATAAAAATTTAAAATCATCCTAATAATGAATTCTAAAAAGTAAATTTAAAGTAGACAAGAAAAAAAATTAAAAACTCTGAAGGAATTACAGAGTTGAATGAATCATCTCTTCAAATCTTCCAGATGCTCCAAACTCTCCTTGCTTGATTATCAACTTTCAAAGATGATTCTCCTCTCCCTTTGCTGGTGTTTTAGGATCCTTAAATAGGGTTAGAGCTAGGGTTAAGATAGTAATTTTTTCATGATTTTATTCTGCATATAATTCTTTTTATTTGGTATAGAATCTCTCCTCCTTTGGATAGGCTTCAAGCAACCACCAGCCATCTATTGCCCAAATTTTCTGATTTTATTTTGATTTCCATAGTAAAAGAAGGAAAGGAGGCATGGTTAATTAGTGGAGAAAGATTTCTTCCTTCTTAAGCCTTCCTGGGTCACAAAATCTGCAAAACAAAGTAAGGTTTCAACTACCCAAATCAGATTTTCTAGGAATTTGTCCCAACTCTTTTCAAGTTTGCTCCTCATGCAGATTTAGTTTGGACTCTAATTTTCTACCATTTAATTCTTTCCAAGATAGCTCCTTGCCAGTTTCCATATCAAGTTTTTGTGCCAAGAAAAACTAAGAAGAATCTAGGTGTATCGAGTGTTTCTTGTTTTGTCCAACATTATTACCAATTTCAATCTGCTATAGCCACTTCATCTAGAATCCAAATTTAATTCTATAAATTATGTTTCTTTCTTGCTTCTCTCAGAATTCTGTAGGATCTAGTCTTGATTAATTTGAAGTCCTATAGCTTGCCTTTTAGGGATCCTCATTGCCAAAGTATCTAGAATTTAGATTGGTTGATTAGATAAGAGAGATTAATTGTTTGATTTATTTTCTACACCCCTAGTTTCTTTTTTGGCTGATGATGCCAAAAAAAAAAAAAGGTGTGGGATCCATTGATATCTTGATTTGGTTATTCTGCTTTGAGATGGACTCTAATTTTGATGCATGATCCTAATGACTCTGGATGACAAATCCTGCTAAATTTGACTCAACCAATTTCACTTAATTTGACCTTTAAAACATGGTTAAGCCCAATTAGGTATGACCTAGCTCAATTACCTGCAAATGACATAAAACATATTAGGTTTTTATATTTATTTAGTTAATTATTATACCAATTTCATCAAAATCATTAAAACTAATAATAATAATTACTATAAAAATGCAACACATCAAATACCCCCAAACCAAAGTTTTTGCTTGTCCCCAAGCAAAAAAAAGAGAGTCTAAATTAAAAATAAAAAATTTAAAATAAAAATTAATGCTAAAAGCTTTATTTAATATTAATATACTTAAGATCCATCAAGACATAAAGGAGTAATTTCTACCCCAATGCCATGGCTTGACCACCGCAACCCAAAACTGAAAGGCAAACCCACAAGCTAACTATTCCAAACTCATTTATACTCAAACAAAATCATGCACAATCAATAGTTACCCTACTTCCTTTAAATTTTAATAAAATAATTCGGTTCAAACATCTAACCCTGCATGCAAAATCTTATCAGCCCATCTCCACTAGTGCAAACAACATACTCAAGAGATCAATAGGACTTTTACACGTTAAAATGGAATGCAAGCACCAAGAATGATGGTTATGGTCATATAAGTGAAAATAAATTAACTACAATAAATTAGAGTATACTCAATTATTTATACTTTACATCCCTTCCTTTATTTATTTTATTTTATACTTTCAAAACAGCCTATACACTTTGACACTCTTCCTTAAGTCATCATTTGCCTTTTTACGTGAATACCGACATTGGTGATGAAGGCACCCAGTTACTCAGCAAGTCATACACTCAAAGTGCTTTGCATACTCATAATTCAAGCCACTATTTGATGTAAAAGCAAACATGGGGCTCATGAATACTTCTAGTTACTAGGCAACTTGAAACAACGGAGTAGATTGTGCTTTATCTTTTTTTTCGAATGGAAGGAACACTAAAAAGAATTCAGTATGCTCTAACCATTGTAATCAATTTATTCTTAAAAATTATGAACAGTAGATATGAGATAGGATGGAAAAAAAACATAAGGGATCAAAAGGGTATAGCAAAGGAATGCCTATGTCATTTCTCTCAAGTAAATTGCCTCCATTTCATTTCAACAAACACAACAAAAACTCACAAACAGGATTGGCGAAGCAAGGTAATTATGTCCTATATGAGATTTTATCTAAGTATTTATAAGTTTAAAACAGTCAATCCCTAAATTTGACTTCCAAATTTAAAGCTAAGATAGCCAAACACAAAAGCAAAATCATCCCTTCTCTATATCCTTACAAGTCATTAGTGTATCAACATCCCCTTTTTTCATTTTTTGTTATTTTATTATCTTTATTATTATTATTATTTTTTGCAAATGAATAAAATAAAATAAAAACAAAGACAAGGATGTAAGCATAATAGCAATCCTATATTACTAGTATGAAATGCTCATGGAAATGCAAATGCACCCCCCAAACTTAAATTGGACATTGTCCTCAATGACAAGATCACCATTACAATACATATTATAGCAAGGCATTCTTAAGGTTAGGGATACTCTCCTTTTGTAGTGTGCCTATGTGCTTGTGCGAGTTTACAACTCATCCTCAATCATTTCGCCTCTCTTGTCTTCTTCAATGTTCCTACAAAAAATAAACAACGTCCATTCAAACTTTGGGAATGTAGTAAAGATAAAAATCAAAATTGACTCAAAAATAAAGAAAATAAAAAGAATTTTGCTTGGGTTGCCTCCTAAGAAGCGCTAGTTTATAGTCGTTAGCTTGACTATCCTAGTGCATTATGTCAGTGATATGGAGGTTTTTGGTTGCTCAAATCCTCCATCTATGTATTCCTTCAACCTTTGCCTATTAATCTTGAAAGTCCTATCACCACTCTTCAGCTTAACAGCTCTATGTGGAAAAACTTGTACAATCTCAAATGGACCTAACCACCTAGACCAGAGCTTGTCTGAAAATAGCTTTAGGTGGGATTTATACAACAACACCTTTTGTCCTACTTGAAATTCATGCTTCACAATATGTTTGTCATGCCACCTTTTCATTCTTTCCTTATAAATTTTTGCATTTTCATATGCATGGAGGCCGAACTCATCAAGTTCATTAAGTTGTAGTAATATTTTCCCTCCAACAGCTTTCATATTAAAATTTAGCAACCTAGTTGCCCAGTAAGCTCGATGCTCCAGCTCCTCAGGCAAGTGGCATGCTTTCCTATAAACTAGATGATATGGAGACATCCCAATTGGTGTTTTGAATGCTGTTCTGTATGCCCATAATGCATCATCTAATTTTAGGGACCAATCCTTTCTCGATGAGTTGACAGTAGTCTCCAAAATTCTTTTAATTTCACGATTAGACTTCTCAACTTATCCACTTGTTTGGAGATGATATCGTGTACCTACACGATAAGTAACACCATATTTTGTAAGTAGAGAATCCAAATAACGATTACAAAAATGGTTACCTCCAATCATGATGATAGTCCTTGGAACACCAAAGTGTGTGAATATGTATTTCTTTAAGAACTTGAGCACACTCTTAACATCATTAGAGGGAAGTGCTACTGCCTCGACCCATTTGGATACATAGTCCACCGCCACCAAGATGTATTGATTTGAATGAGAAAGTGGAAAAGGCCCTATAAAATCTAATCCCCATACATCAAACAGCTCTACCTCAAGGATATTAGTTAGTGGCATTTCCTATTTAAAGGAAATACTATTGGTTCTTTAACATTGGTCATAAGAAGAAACAAAAGCAATAGCATCTTTAAATAGGTTAGGCTAATAAAACCATACTGTAATACCTTAGCAGCTATTTTGTTGGATCCAAAATAGCCCCCACACTCTAATGAATGGTAGTATTTTAAAATATTTTTAATTTCATCATCAAGCACACATTTTCTAATAAGTTGATTTGGACAATACTTATATAAATATGAATCCTCCCAAAAATAATATTTTGCATATGTAAAAATTTCTTTTTCTATTGGTAATTAAATTTAGAAGGAATAATATTACATATCTTAAAATTAACAATATCAGCATACCAAGGTGTGCTAGATGTGAGTAATGCAAATAATTGCTCATCAGGAAATGACTCATTAATGAGTACTTCAGTATCCTCAATTTTTTTACCTAACTCTAATCGAGATAAATGATCTGCTATAAAATTTTTTGCTTCTTTTTTGTCCCTAATCTCCAAGTCAAATTCCTATAACAAGAGCACCCAATGAATTAGTCTTGGTTTCACATCCATCTTTTCAAGTAAATATTTAATTATGTTGTGATCAGTATAAACTATTATTTTTGCTCCTATAAGATATGGCCTAAATTTATCAAAAGCAAAAAAAATAGCAAGCAACTCCTTCTCTGTGGTGACATAGTTCAACTGTGCATCATTCAGTATCCAACTTGCATAGTACACCATATAAAGCTTGTTCTCCTTTCTTTGTCCCAAGACTACACCTATAGCGTAGTTGCTTGCATCACACATGAGTTCAAATGATAAATTTCAATCAGGTGCAGTGATGATAAGAGCTGAGATTAATTCTCTCTTTAACCTATTAAAAGCAACAAAATACTCATCAGTAAATTTAAAAGGCACATCCTTGATCAATAAATTACAAAGAGGTTTGATAATTTTGGAGAAGTCTTTTATAAATCTTCTATAGAAGCCAGCATATCCTAAGAAACTCCTCACTTCTTTAATTGATGTTGGTGGTGGTAATTTCTCAATGACCTCCACCTTTGCTTTGTCAAATTTATGCCTCTAGATGAAATCTTGTGGCCTAACACTACTCCTTCCTGCACCATAAAATGATACTTCTCCCAATTCAATATAAGATTAGTTTCTTCACAATGCTATAGAACTTGGAAGAGGTTAGTCAAACACATATCGAAAGAAGGACCAAAAATTAAAAAATCATCCATAAAGATTTTAATGAATTTTTCAACCATGCTAGAGAATATAGACATCATACATCTTTGAAAAATGGCAGGTGCATTACATAACCCAAATGGCATTCTCCTGTATGCAAATGTTCCATATGGGCAAGTAAATGTAGTTTTTTCTTGGTCCTCAGGTGCAATAAAAATTTAAAAATATCTTGAATAACCATTTAGAAAATAGTAGAAGGGATATACAGACAATCTCTCAAGCATCTGGTCAATAAAAGGTAAGGAGAAATGGTCTTTACGTGTGGTTTTGTATAACTTCCTATAATCAATACACACACGCCAACCAGTGACTGTTCTAGTGGGTATCGGTCCATTCTTATCATTTGTAATAATAGTCATCCCCCCTTTCTTAGGAACTACTTGAATAGGACTTACCCAACTACTATCAAAAATATGATAGATAATTCATGTATCAAGTAATTTCATTACTTCAGCTCTAACTACTTTCTTCATATTAGGATTTAACCTACGTTGATGTTTAATTGATGGATTATAGTTATCTTCTATTAAAATTTTATGCATGCATATACTGGGACTAATCTCCTTAATATCATCAATAGACCAGCCTAATGCTTTCTTATGCTTTCTCAACACATGCAACAATTTTTCCTCTTGTTCGACAGATAAATGAGCAGATATAATGATAGGAAAAATAGATGAGTCTCCCAATAATGCATATATTAACTAAGAAGGGAGCTGCTTAAGCTCAAGCTTAGGGGTTGGCTTAGCCTCTACTGAATTCTCTACTTTCTCAACATCATTTAACACATCAACATTCTCAATTAACCATTCAAATTTATTTTCAACAATTTTCTCTTCAGCACAATCAATCAAGTCATATTTAGAACTATCAATTATTCTACCAATAAATTCATTAATCACTTCTAATCTAAAACACTTATCATTCTCAAGAGGATACTTAGAAGAATTAAGCACATTGAAAATTAGCTCCTCTGGCCCCACTCTTAAAGTAAGCTTACCCTCATGAATATCTATGAGTGCCTTGCCAGTTGCAAGGAATAGATGCCCCAATATCAAAGAAACCTCTCTATCTTCCTCCATATCTAAGATAATGAAATCTACTGGGAAGATAAATTTATCCACCTTGACTGACACATCCTCCACTATGCTTTTAGGATATGTCACTGATCGATTAGCTAGTTGCAATGAAACACTGGTCGATTTTACATCCCCCAGTCCCAGCTTTCTGAAAAGAGATAAAAACATCGAGTTAATGCTAGCACCTAAATCACACAATGCTTTAGTGAATTTAATATTGCCAACATTGCATGGAATTGTAAAACTCCCTGGATCCTTTAGTTTTGATGGCAACTTGTTCTAAATGATTGCACTGCATTCTTCAGTGAGCATGACTATCTCGTGGCCTTCTAGCCTTCTCTTTTCAGAAAGGATGTCCTTCAAGAATTTGGCATAGCTAGGAATTTGAGCTAATGCCTCCGTAAATGGAATATTTATGTGTAGTTTCTTGAAGACCTCCAAAAACTTTAGAAAATTTTTGTTATCCTTACTTTGCTTGAGCCTTTGAGAAAAAAGAACTGGTGGAATGTAGAACTTTACTAGCTCTTTCTTTTTCTTTTTTAGCTTCTCTTCGACCATAGTCTCTTCTTGAGCTTGTTTCTTTACTTGCTCCTTTACTGGCTCTTCCCTTGGTTGCTCCTCTAGCTATTTTTCACTTATCAAGGTAATTGCCTTCACATGCTCCTTCAGGTTCATTTTAGTATTACTAGGCAATAACCCTTGAGTTCTGTTAGCTATCATGTTGGCCAACTGTCCCATTTGTACTTTCAAGTTCTTAATGGTAGCTTGTTGGTTTTGGAAGTTTGCCTTAGTTTCACCCATGAAATTAGTAGTGGCCTTGGTGAGAGTTGCAACCAATTCTTCTAGGTTCGACTTCTTTTCTTGCTGTGGGAAATCAAGTGGTCCTCTATTTTGATAATTCTGTTATTGCTACTGATTTCTCCTAAAAAAGTTTGGGTGGTTCTTCCAGGCAGGCATGTAGGTATTTGAATATGGATTGTTCTATTGCCTTCCTTGGTTTGCCACATATTGCACTTATTCTTGTACTGGAGGCATGAATGAGTTGTCAATCGAGCAATCTTGAATAGCATATTGCTTAGTACATGTCTCATAGGCCTGCATAGGAGTATTGATAGCATTAATAGATAAATGATCTATTTTTTTGAAAATAGTATCTATCTATGCATTGAGTGCAGTAATAGCATCTATCTCATGAATCCCGATAGGTCTCCTTGCCATGTTCCTCTTATTGGGCCATTGGTAATTATTATTGGCTATTTCCTCCAAAAGATCATAGGCCTCATCAAGTGACTTCTCCATCAATGAACCTACTGCAGCAGCATCAATATTAATTCTAGTATATATGGTTATTCAACCTATTGTAGAAGATTTGCACCACCAACCATTTAGGCAGCCCATGATGTGGACACCTCTTAAGCAGATCTTTAAACCTTTCCCAGGCTTCATATAAGGTCTCCATGTTGAATTGCATGAAGGTTTGGATGTCAGTCCTTAACTTGGCAGTCTTAGCAGGTGGAAAGAATTTTGCCAAAAATTTTTATGCTAAGTCATTCCAAGTAATGATTGAGCTAGCAGGAAGAGATTATAACCATACTTTAGCCTTATCTCTAAGTGAAAATGAGAACAGTCTCAGCCAAATTGCATCATCTAACACTCCATTCTGCATAAGAGTATCACATATTTCTAAGAAGTTTGCAATGTATGCATTAGGGTCATCATTGGGCAATCCTCCAAACTGAACTACTGTCTAGACCATTTTAATCAAAGTAGGCTTGATCTCAAAGTTGTTTGCCTACACTGGTGGCCTTGTGATGCTAGATAAAGCTCTATTCATAGTAGGCATGGCATAATCCCGCAATGCCATAAAGTTTGCTTCTCTATGAGCTCAAAAGTGGTGCTCCCAAGTATTGAAAATATGAGAAGATAGGTCATGGAAAGACGGAAGTAAGCCAAAAAAGAAATCAATCTGGATAGCAAAGTTCAGAAACTGAGCTGGCTTACCCTGAGACTAAGTTGGCTAAGTTGAAAACTGGACTGGCTTAGTCCAGAACTAGATCGACTATGTCTTAGAGAAAAATTCAAATAGAAAGCAGCATTTTTAAACTATTGACATGGTACACAATTGAGTCAGCTCAGTCTAAGATTGAGCCGACCCAGTAGCAGGTTAGCTGGCTCAGTCTGAAACTAGGTTGGCTCAATTTTTGTGGATTTATTTTGTGTACGTGGGATGTTTGGATTTTGGAGAGTTTTTCTATGAGCTTGGAGCTTGACCCTTTTGTAAAGTATAAATACTAAAAATAGATCAAGATTATATATGATGCTGAATTTATGAAATAAAGCCCTTTTCTTTCGAAAAGCTCTTATGCTCTCTTTCTCTCTTTTCTGTAGAATCCATTATTTTGCTTCCACATTGATTCTAGAAGATTGTTCCTTGTTGCTTGGCTAATCACCAACAGTCACGTCAGTCCAAGAGAAGATAGTTTATCCCAATAATTGGTATCAAAGCGATGTCACATGGAAGAAAGGAAGACACCTAGGGTTACTACTTTCAGGATCTGTTGCACCAGGTTTCATCTAAAATCTTCTTATTTCTTCATTATTTGTCTCTAGATTAAGGTGGAGATTGGTTACATGGAGGGACGATGATACAGATGATTGAAAAGAGGATTTAGGGCATTTAGATCTTCTTTGAAGGATAGTGTTACTAGTATGTGATTGAAGAAGGATGTTAGGGATTTATTCTTAACTTGTTTGAAGTCATGGAATCAAGTGAATTTAAGATGAATTTTGAGAAGTTCAATGGCAAGAAAAACTTTGCCCTATGGTAGCAAAAGGTAAAGGATTTGTTGGTTAAGCAGAGGATCTACAAGGTCTTGATAAGAGAAAGATCGAAAAAGATCAGTGTTGAGGATTGAGAAGAATTGGAGGAAATTGCTTTCAGCATAATCTAGATGTGCTTGGTTGATCAGATTTTGCCCGAGGTTTGCATAGAAACTATGACAAAGGGGCTCTGGATGAGACTAGAGAACATATACATGGGGAAGAACATGACGAATAAGCTATGGTTGAAGAAATAACTATATAGTTTGAGGATGTCCGAAGGCAGAGATCTTGTTGCACATATCCAAAGGTTCAATCAAGTGTGTTCTGAGATGATGAGTTTAGATGTGAAGATCGACAAGGAGGATCGGGTATTGCTGCTATTATGTTCTCTCCTAGGTTCGTATGATGGTCTCATAACAACTTTAGTTTATGGAAAGAAAATCCTAAACTATGAAGAGGTTGTGGGTGTGCTCAGATCAAATGAGCAAAGGAAGAAGATCTTCAAGGAAGACCCTAAGTCTGAGATCTTGGCTGTGAATGAAAGATAGAAAAGATCAAAGGAGAAGGCAAGAGGATAATTCAAGGGCAGGTCAAAATCTCAAAATCAGAGGAAGATATTGAAATATTATAAATGTCATCAGTCTGGACACTTGAGGAGAGATTATTTCCTTTTAAGATCAGAGAAAGGAAAGGTCAGTAAGGAAGATGATACAACTTTTGTGAGCAGTGGAGAAGACTTATTAGTTGTATAACATGGATCCACAGAGTGTGATACTATGTGGATAATGGATTCAGCAGGCTCGCACCACTATACTTCTCATCGAGAGTAGTTTGCTACCTACCAGAAGACCGATGGTGGAAGTATCAACCTTGAAGATGATCATCCATGCAAAGTAGCTGGAGTTGGCTGTATCAGGGTGAGGATATATGATGAGATTATTCATACATTATCAAATATCAGGCATGTACCAGAGTTAAAAATGAATTTGATTTCTTTGGACTACTTGGAGGAGCAGGGTTATGCTTTTAGTAGCCAGGTTGGGAGTGGATGTCTGAAAATTTTCAAAGAAGCTTCGATGGTGATGTGAGGTAGAAGACTAAGCAATAATTTTTACAAAATGGAAGGCTCAATGGTGAATGATAGTGCAGAGGTGCTAGCAGTGGTACTGGAAGAGCAGATTTTATATCGACTATGGCACTATCAGATGGATCATATGAGTGACCGTGGGCTCACTGAACTTAGCAGAAGAGGTATGATCCCAGCCCTAAAGAAGGAGGGTATAGATTTGTATGAGTTGTATATCTTTGGCAAATAGCATAGGATAAAGTTTGCTTGAAGTACCAAGTGCAGTGAAGGAGTACTGGATTTAGTGCACTCAGATGTGTGGGGACCAGCTCTTGTATCAGTTAGAGGTGGGGCAAGGTATTTTGTTACTTTCATTGATGATTTCTTAAGGAAGGTGTCGGTTTATCTGATTAGAGAAAAATCAAAGATGTTTGCCCAGTTTAGAGCCTGAAGAGCTGAAGTAGAGGAGTCAGGAAGACAGATGAAGTGTCTGAGGTCGGACAATGGAGAAAAGTATACTAGCCTAGAGTTTAGGAGGTACTATGAGGAAAGTAGTATCAAATGCCATTACACGGTGAAGATGACTCCCCAGTAGAATGGTGTTGCGGAGAGAATGAACCGAACATTGATCAAGAAGGCATGGAGTTTGAGGCTGTAGACATTACTTCCAAAATCTTTTTGGGGTGATGCCTTAACTTTTTCTTGTTTTCTTATGAATAGATCCCCACATCGTAAGCTGAACAGACGTATTCCAGAGGAGGTCTAGAGTAGGAAGAAGGTGGAGCTTGGCTACTTGAAGGTTTTTGGTTGTCTGGCCTATGCACACATAGAGGCAACTGAGAGGAGCAAATTAGATCCAAAATATCAAAAGATGACATTCATAGGGTATCCATAATGAGTCAAGAAGTACCTGCTATGGGACTCTCAGGCACAGAAGTTAGTGATCAGCAAGAACGTTATCTTTGATGAGAAGAGCATCTTGAGGAGGTCTGGGATAGATGGAACTAGGGAGACAAAGTTGAACAACAGTGGCTAGTTTGAGATAGATGACATGTAGTCCGAATCCACATATAGAAGTGTTCCTATTAAGGTGGTGTTGAGTAGGAGAAAAGATACTCAGATGGAAGATTGGTATGAAGTGCCAACAGTTCAGATGGATGTGTAGGATCAACCACAGACATCAGGCAGAGACGTGCCAGTGAGAGTGGCTTTGCAAAAATTCTAGCAAACTATCAGGAGTCTAGTTAGATATGGCATTGATGAGGTTATCTCCTATGTACTCATCATTGCTAATGAAGATTCAGAAAATTATGCAAAGGCTATGGAGAGTGAGGATCATGATTTATGGATGTAGGCCTTGATGGAGGAGATGGAATCACTTGAAAAGAATCAGACATGGAAGCTGGTGGATCTTCTAGAAGGTGCTTGATCTATTGTCTTAAAGTGGATGTTCATAAAGAAAGAGGCACCTTGAGAACAAGATGGAGTCAGATTTAAAGCAAGACTAGTAGCAAAGGGATACTCACAAAGGAAAGGAATTGACTACATAAAAATTTTTGCTCCTATGGTGTATCATACATCTATTTAAATTTTACTGTCACTGATGACATAGTACAACATGGAATTGAAATAAATGGATGTAAAGATGGCCTTCCTGAAAGAAAAAACCTATTTTTTGGATCAGGTTCGTTCAAATCTGATTTGACCAAGAGGAATATTTCAAAAAAAATTTTCTTAGATCTAAATTAGATCTGATACTTTTTAGATCTAATTTGATGGATCTAATAAATTAAATTAAATTAAATTAAATTTATACCTTGTTCTTGCATAATCTTATTATCCTGTGATGATCCTGCTGATTCCTTGAGGTTTTGAATGTAGCCACGCAATCATCTAGCCTCTACCGATATTCACTCGGGCAGGATTTGGATATCTCCTCCTTCTCAATTCTTACTCCAAAGATCAAATTTGGATTTGATCTTTAAGGTCTTCAAAACAACTTTTGAAGATCCAATGTCATCTCTTACAGCAGTACTGCCTTCTTCCTTTCTTCTCGCCTTTCTCTTGCCTGGATCGTACCAAACTGAAGCCCAAAACCCCTTAGGCATGGAGAGGAGAGAGAAGATCAGAGGTAGGCATGGAGGAGAGAGGGAGATGGGTATGTGGCATGGGCAAGGGGAGAACCTCTCAAAACCTAGGCACAGACAGGATTTATATAGACCCTATTGTGCCATGCAGTGCCACATCATCCCGACCAATCACGTCTCTTCATGCAATCATATCTAAATCTGATTGATGGAATGACATCACCTAATCCAATCAGATGAGAGCCCCTCTCCAACATCCTTAGGTGGCACCAAGATAGGTCAAAGTAGAGTCTTAAGCGCCACCTAAGTTTATTCCATGAAGCAACCTGAAGTCCCATCTGTATGGGACTCCAGGCGTCATTATCCTTGGGTGCATGCCTCCCTAGGCGTGCTCTCCTTCCTTTCCTCTTTCTAGCAGGGGACAAGCTCCTATCTACTCTTCTATAGGTGCATGACACATGGGCAGATGTCTAAGTATCAAAGGTCAATGTTTGATCAAAGTCAAAAGACAAGAATTAGCAGATGACGAAAAATGACAGGTGTTGTCTCAAATTTATCTCATAAATTAAGATAATCCTTTTCTGACCTGGACAAGCTCTAGTAAGACCAAGTAAAGGTACCTGAGTGAGCCCAAACATATTTGGCTCAATTGAGATAACTTTTGATGATTGTAGAAGGAGAATATTAGGCTTAATTGTGTGCTGGCATGATTTTCTTGAACCTAATTGAATCTAATTCAAATCAACTGAACTAGGTTATTCCAATTGATGATATCTAGATCTAAACTCTTATTTGTGTGATCCAATTAGGTTTAGTTCTATATGGTAATGAGATATATCATGATCTCTATCATCGACATCATCGAAATACCTTCCGATGGATCAGAACTTTTCTGATTCAGACAACTAGAATGATCGATCATCCAAATCATTCTAATTGCTCCTAAAATCCACCAGTGACATCTAGCAGTATATGATGGCAACCCATCAAAACTAAAAATGAACCTCTCGATGTAGTTACATGTGTGATTAAGTTCTTCTATATTGAGCTCCGATCGGTTTAGGATTAAGGTGAACTCGTTAAACCCTAATTTTCGTCATATGAATTAATCATTCAATTTAAGTCCAATGTGAAAACTTTAATAGAAACTCTTTCTATCATTTCACTCTACCATGGCCATGGGCTTATGGATTTGATTCTCGTGATCATCATAGGACTAAGCCTCATCTACTGTGGTAGATAGATTTTCTCTTGGTGCAATCCAATTCCTACAACAAACATGCTATAGCCAACATACACCTCAGGATTTCGAATGGCTAGGAGATCGAGTCATTGTGTAGTCAAACTATAACACCCTCAAGGTGAACTACCGATGCACCTCAGATCAAAGAATCAGACATACCACTATAGCTTTAAGTCATGGTGTCTCTACACCGTAGACTCAAGACTCATCTACTATGAAAAAGTGATTCCACACCAACCTTCTGGATCAATCACCATCCTCATGATGATCCAACGGTCGAGAGCATTTTATAAGTTAATAATGAAAATTCATGTCTTAAATTTTTAACTCTTGAAAATAAGAATTATCATTGCCATTAACTCAAGGAATGTATCACAGACACTAAGTACACATTGTGATAGAAAATAATCTATTTTATTATTTATAGTCAAAATTATAATTTTGCCCTTAGAAGTGTATAACAAGTGTCAGTCAATTCTGGCTTCTAGGGCACACATATCTAACAAACTCTCACTTAACGTAAAGCCAATTGGCTACAATTCTAAGTCTCATCTTTTCAAGGTAGGCTTTGATCTTATGTTGGCCCAACGACTTTATAAGTGGATCCATCGCATTATCTACGGAGTCGACTCTCTTGACCTCGATGTAACCTTTCTTGAGGTAATCATGGATGAGGTGGTATCGCCGCTCTATGTGCTTGGATTTCTAGTGAGACCTTGGCTTCTTAGTAAGGACTATGGCACTATTGTTGTCACAGTATAGAGAAATGACATCTGATGGCATCACTCCGACCTCTGTGGTAAACTTCTTACACTAGAATGCCTCCTTCGCAGCTTCTGACGTAGCGATGTACTCTGCTTCCATGGTGAAATCTGCTATGACTGTCTGCTTGAAACTCTTCCAACTGACAGCACCACCATTGCACACAAACAGACTCTCAGATGTCGACTTTCGATCATCTACATCAGACATAAAATCCAAATCTGTATACCCCTGAACTTGGAGTTCTCCATTACCAAAAGCCAACAACATATCCTTAGTTCTTCTTAAGTACTTAAGGATACATTTTACAGAAGTCCAATGTTCTTCATCTAGATTTAACTGATATCTACTTGTGACACTCACAGCATGGACTATATCAGGTCGTGTACATAACATGGCATACATGAGGCTCCTTATTGCTGAGGCATATGGGATCTTGCTCATGCATTCTATTTCCTCAGGTGTGCTAGGGCACATCTTTTTGGTGAGCTAAATGTCATATCTGAAGGGTACCAAATCCCTCTTAGAGTTTTTCGTGCTAAACCTCTTTAGCACTTTCTTTATGTACATCTTCTCTGAAAGTTCTAGCATCTTATTCGGTCTATCTCTATAGACCTTAATTCCTAGAATAAAGGATGCTTTTCCTAGATCTTTCATGGAGAATTCTTTGGATAACCATATTTTAACTATGGTCAATATAGGAATATCATTCCCAATAAGGAGGATATCATTCACATATAATACGAGAAAGATAATAGCGCTCCTACTGACCTTTTTAAAGATACATGATTCCTCCTTATTTTTGATAAAACCAAATAATTTGATCACATCATTAAAATGAGTATTCTAGCTTCGAGATGCTTGCTTAAGTCTATATATAGATCTTTGCAGCTTGCATACCTTGTGATCAGCATTACTGGATGTGAAATCTAGCGGTTGTTCTATATAAATATCTTTCTCAAGGTATCCATTTAAGAATGCCATTTTCATGTCCATTTACCATATTTCTTAATTGAAATAGGCTATAATAGCAAGTAATATATGGATGGATTTTAGCATAGCTACTAGCAAAAAGGTATCCTGATAGTCAATGTCTTCACGTTGACTATATTCTTTTGCCACTAATCTAGCTTTGAATGTCTCTACATTCCCATCTGCACCAATATTTCTCTTGTAGATCCATTTACACCCAATAGGTACTATACCTTCTGGTGGATCTACCAAGGTCCAGACTTGGTTTGAGTGCATCGAGTCAATTTCTGACTTCATTGCCTCTAACCATTTTTTTTGGAGTCGATATCCGATATTGCCTCATCATAGGTTTTGGGATCATCACCATAAACCCCATTACCTACGAGGAATATTTTTTCTACTTTCTCTGAAATAGTACCTAAATACCTCTCAGGAGGATGAGAAATTCTTTTCGATCTACGAGGTGGAGGAGGTAGTGATTGTATTAGCTCAATCTGATTTGATTCCATTTGGCCCTTAGCTCGTTGCTCTTGTGAGACTTTCTCCTCAAGCTTGATCTGCTTTTTGATGACGTAATCTTGAATAAACTATTGTTTAAGAAAGATGGCATGTCGACTCATAATCACATTATGATCTTCTGAAATATAGAAATAATATCCTATTGATTCTTTAGGATATCCTATAAATCAAGCTCTAAAGGACTTATAGTATAACTTATCTGCTTGTTTTTTGACATGAGTCGGACAATCCCAAATTCTGAAATGATTCAGACTTGGTTTCTTACCATGCCATATCTCATACGGTGTGTTAGGAACGATTTTAAAAGAAATCCTATTTAGTAAGTATATTATAGTTAACAGACTGTGTTCCTAAAGAAAATCCAAAAGGTCTGTGAAGCTCATCATGGATCGAGCCATATCTAATAGTGTCCAATTCCTCCATTCTGAAATTCCATTGAGTTGAGGTATTCTAGATGGAGTCCATTGAGAGACTATGCCATTTTTCTTGAGATAGTCAAAAAAATTTAAATTAAGGTATTCACCTCCTCGATCTGATTGAAAAATCTTAATGGATTTTTTAATTTATTTTTCGACTTCATGTTTGAATTTCTTGAGTTTTTCAAAAGCTTTAGACTTGTATCTCATAAGATACACATATCCATACCGAGATAAATCATCGATAAAGGTTATGAAGTAAACAAAGTTGCCTCTAGCCGGTACATCAAATGAGCCGCACACATCAGTATGTACTAGGGCAAGAAGATCCATGGCCCTTTTCCTATGTCCTACAAAAGGGAGCTTAGTCATTTTGCCATGAAGATAAGATTCATAAATTGAATATGATTCAAAAGTCAACGAACTCAATAGCCCAATTTTCTTCAATTTGTTAACCCTATCTTCTGCTATATGATCTAGTCTTAGGTGCCATAGATACCTATCATTTGGACTATCCCTAGGTCATTTTGGTTTTATTGCATTCATATTTTGCTCGATATTAAAAATAGATACATCAATATGTAACTGGTAAAGATCGTTAATAAGGAAACCACTTGCAATTTTATTTTTTTCATAAAGAATGTTACAATGATCCTTAAGAAAACTAATTACATAGCCTTCTTGTGCTAAACATGAAGCAGAAATTAAATTTCTACTTACTGCAGGCACAAAATAATAATCCTTTAATATTAAGTCTAAACCAGATGATAGTTGAAGAGGGTATGTTTCTATGACCACAGCAGCTACTCTTGCTCCATTTTCGATGCGTAGGATCATCTCATCATCCCTTAGCCTCCTACTATCCTCGAGATCCTGCATGAAAGTGCACAAATGAGCACTAGAACCAGAGTCAAGCATCCAACTGGATGCAGAAGAAATCATAAGGTTAGACTTAATAACGAGCATATCTCCAGAAGGATCTGCCTCCTTCTTATTCTTCAGGGTGGCCAGGTAAGTAAGGCAATTCCACTTTCAGTGGTCGTTAGTGTTGCAATAGAAATACTTTTCCTAGTCAATGGCCTTCTTTTTTAGTTCTATCTTTTTCTTCTTTCCTCCTTCCACCTTTTTCCTTTTCATAGACTTCTTCTTTCCAAAAGACTTTCTGTTGGAAGAAGTTCGTTCCATAGCAAGCACTGAGCTTTTAGAACCTTTCATAAAAAGCTCAGCAGTAACCAGCATGTTCATAAGTTCGGTCAGAGAATTTTGAAGTTTATGCATATGGTAGTTCATGATGAACTGCCCATATGCATCAGTTAAGGATTGTAGAATTATATCATTCTATAGATCCAGGTCCAACTTCACAACGAGCTTCTTAAGCTCTTCCAAATCCTTGATCATCATCAGATAATGATCTTGGACTGACTGTCTATCATTTATTTTAGCCTTGAATAGTCATTTAGTGACTTGATACTTAGCTGCATGACTCTATTCACCAAATATCTCCTGTAGGTGAGCCAACATTTGGTGGACAGTCCTGATTCTTCATGTTGGCACTGAAGCTCGTCAGACATCGAGCCCAACATGTAATATCTGGCCTTGTTATCTTCATCCATCCACTTGTCAAGAGACGCTCTCTATTCAGGGGATGGACGAGCTGGTAAGGTGGGGGGGTCCTGATCTAATACATGAGTTAACTTTTCAAAACCCAAAATGATTTTGAAGTTTTAGAGTCAATCCTTGTAATTGGGTTTGGTCAGTCTATGGATGTCTAGGATACGTGCTAGTGGATTGGACGCAAACATTTTTCTATAGAGAGTCAAAGTTTTTAGTTAGATATTATAATTATGACTTGACTAATTTATTTAGAGATTTTATTTTTAAATAAATTAGTTTTCACTATTTTTTTGGATCCCTACACTCCCTCTGTAGAGATACGAAAATCTTCATGATTAATGATTTCTAGTGGATGGAGCGATCCCACCAACTGACTCATCACCTCACCTAACAGTTATTGATGATGGGTTAGCCAATGAGTGAACAACTCTTATTCAATGATTCTCTAATCATGGTGCACCCAAACTTGATCTCTAATTCATGAATCTCACCATGCCCAGAATATTGATCCACTTCTTAGTTAAGTCAAACCCACCATTTGCATAGATTGAATTCCTAATTGAGTCTTTTACTATATCCAAAATATTGAGCCCAATCCATCCTCCAACCCGTAGCATCCAATGCCTAATAGACATGGTTGCATCTTTTTGATGCAACTGAACCACTATAATCAACCGAGAACAATCAACCCCAAGAAGGGCCCGCACATCTACAATCATGGAAGACCTTAGACTTAATCTTTTCTTAGGAAGATTTGATTTAGGTCTTATTAAACTAGACTTGACATAGTCATAACCATTATGACTAACCTAGTGGCATGGGTTAGCTCAGATTATTGGCCACCTCCAATCAGGACTGAGCCAACAAATATGGGTTGGTAAGTAAGACCGGTGGAAGGGATATGCCATTAACTCAATAAGAATGCATTCGAGTCGAGTAGCTTCCAATTTAAAACCAGTCGATCGTATCTGCAAACTTACCTTAGACACCAAATTGTTGAGCCAGAACCAATCGGGTTAGCCTATAATCCAAACTCTAACCACTGAGCCTAGTTAGGTCTTAGCTTGATCGATCACTTATGTGATTCGATCTTGACCTAGACTTAATCCTATTAGACCGGTCAATATAAGAACTCTTGATCCCATCTAACCAACTCTTGATTTGGCTTGATCAACCACTTAGACCTAATTGAGCTACCCAAGTCTGAACCCAATTTTATGAATATCTTAAATATGAAAATTTTTAATTTTTAGACTTAATGTATTTCATAATCTTAATTCTCAATTAAGTTTAGGGTTCATAAATAAAATATGTAAATAAAATTTTAGAGTTTTAGGATCTAGAATTTTACAGAAAATAAGTTTTTAGATTTCTGATTAAGGATGAAAGCATAGCATCCCTACACATCATAAGAACACCCCATCGAATGGTAGGAGAGGGCATTTAAATCCTACTTTGTTCTTCTGATCGAACGGCCAAGGGGAACACCTTAATCAAAAATGTGAAAAACAACAAAACTAGTTAGATCTACATCATATATCTCATATATAAAAATTGATCTAACTATAAATATGTTTTGCATACATCTCATGTATCATATCATGCATATTTTTTAGATCTAAATTATCTCATAATTATCTAAAAAATTAAATTTAAATTGATCTTATCAAAATAAATTCTATACTAGATAATTATGTAGAACTATTCTACAACTAGTCTAAACATGCATTCATCATATCTCATATGAATCAAAAATTAAATAACTTTATTTTTTATTTTTTAGATCTTATTATAATATTTATAACATTAAAAAATACTAAATAAATTAATCTAAAAATTATCACTTAATCAAATTAAATTATGATCATGCAAGACTATACATAGAATTATTCTATTCTACAACTAGTCATGCATCTTGTAGAACTTAGATATAAATTATTTAATTTTTAATTTTTTTAATTTTAGATATAATCATATCTTATGTAACATCTAAAATTATCTAATTATTAGATTAAAATTAAATTAAAATCAAATCTAAATTATTTATAGGAACCTGGCTTTGATGCTAGTTGAAGGAAAATAAACCTATTTTCTGGGTCAGCTTCATTCAAATCTGATTTGACCAAGAGGAATATTTCAAAAATTTTTCTCTTAGATCAAAATTAGATCTGATACTTTTTAGATCTAATTTTATAGTTCTAATAAAATAAAATAAAATAAATTAAATTAGATTTAATTTATATCTTGTTCTTGGGTAATCTTATTATTCTATGATGATCTTGCTGATTGCCTGAGGTTCTGAATATAGCCATGCAATCGTTTGGTCTCTACCAATATCCACTCAGGCAAAATTTGGATATCTCCTTCTTCTCAATTCTTCCTTCAAAGATCAGATCTGGATCTAATCTTGAAGGTTTTCAAAATAACTTTTGAAGATCCGATGTCGTCTCTTGCAGCAGTGCTGTCTTCTTTTTTTCTTGTCACCTTTCTCTTGCCTAGATCGCACCAAATTGAAGCCCAAAGCCCCTTGAGCATGGAGAGGAGAGAGAGGATCAGAGGTAGGCATGAAGGAGAGAGGGAGATGGGTATGTGGCATGGACAAGGGGAGAACCTCTCAAAATCTAGGCACAGATAGGGTTTATATAGATCCTGCTATGCCATGCAGTGCCACATCATTTCGACCAATCACATCTCTTCATGCAATCAAATCTAAATCTAATTGATGGAATGATATCATCTAATCTAATCAGATGAGAGCCCCTCTCCAACATCCTTAGGTGGCGCCAAGACTGGTTAAAGTAGAGTCTTAGGCGCCACCTAAGTTTATTTCATGAAGCAACCTGGAGTTCCATCTGTATGGAACTCTAGGTGTCATTATCCTTGGGCGCATGCCTTTCTAGGTGTGCACCCCTTCTTTTCCTCTTTCTATTAGGGGGACAAGCCCCTATCTACTCTTCTATAGGTGCATGACACATGGGCAGATGTCTAAGTGTCAAAGGTCAACGTTTGACCAAAGTCAAAAGATAAGAATTAGCAGGTGACGAAAAATGGCAGGTGCTGTCTTAAATTTATCTCATAAATTAAGACAACCCTTTTCTGATCTGGACAAGCTCCAGTCAGACCATGTAAAGATACCTGAGTGAGCCTAAATACATTTAGCTCAATCGAGATAAGTTTTGATTATTGTAGAAGGAGAACATTAGGCTCAATCGTGTGCTAGCACGATTTTCTTGAACCTAATTGAATCTAATTCAAATCAACTAAACTGGATTTATCCAATTGATGATATCCAGATCCAAATCCTTGTTTGTGTGATCAAGTTAGGTTTAGTTCTATATGATAATGAGATATGTTGTGACCTCTATCATCGACATCATCGAAATACCTTTCGATGGATTAGAACTTTTTTGATTTAGACAACTAGAATGATCGATCATTCAAATCATTCTAATTGCTCCCAAAATCCACCAGTGACACCTAGTAGTATATGATCGCAACCCATCAAAACTAAAAATGAACCTCTTGATGTAGTTACATATGTGATTAAGTTCTTTTATCTTGAGCCCCAATCGATTTAGGGTTAAGGTGAACTTGTCAAACCCTAATTTCCATTATATGAATTAATCATTCGATTCAAGTTCGATGTAAAAATCTTAATAGAAACTCTTTCTATCATCTCACTCTACCATGGCCATGGGCTTATGGATTTAATTCTCGTGATCATCATAGGGCTACTCTTCATCTACCGAGGTAGATAGATTTCCTCTTGGTGCAATCCAATTCCTACAACGAACATGCTATAGCCAACATACACCTCAGGATTTTGAATGGCTAGGAGATCGAGTCATGGTATAGTCAAACTATAATACCTCAAGGTAAACTGCCGATGCATCTCAGGTCAAAGAATCAGACACACCACTACAGCTTCGAGCCAGTCATTAATGAGAAGGCAGACTTTCTTATGACTATTCGAGGTGGTCATGCTCAATGCCCTCGTTCTCTAACGAGTATTGTACTCTTGCTTTGATGTCTCTACACCATAGACTTAAGACTCATCTACTATAAAGAAGTGATTGTACATCAATCTTTTGGACCAATCACCATCCTCATGATGATCCTATGGTTGGAAGCATTTTATGAGTTAATATTAAAAATTTATGTCTTAAATTTTTAACTCTTGAAAATAAGAATTATCATTGCCATTAACTCAAGGGATGTATCACAGACACTAGGTACACATTGTGATAGAAAATAACCCATTTTATTATTTATAGTTAAAATTATAATTTTATCCTTAGAAGTATATAACAAGTGTCAGCTAATTTTGGCTTATAGGGTACACATATCTAACACTTTCTTCATGGCACATTGGAGGAAAGGATCTACATGAAGCAGTCAGAGGGTATCATGGAGACTGGATAGGATGAAAATATGTGTTTACTCAGAAAGTCTTTGTACAGCTTGAAATAGTCCCCTCGTCAGTGGTATCGAAGATTTGATAGTTTTATTTTGAGCCTGGGTTTCAGTAGATGTGAACATAATTGCTATGTCTATGTCAAGGATGTAGATGAAAAAGATGCTCTATACCTATTATTGTATGTAGATCATATGCTTATAGCCAGTAAAAGCATGAAAGCTGTGTAAAGGCTGAAAAGGGCATTATCATCTGAGTTTGAGATGAAGAATTTGGGTCCGGATGAGAAAATCCTCGAAATGAAGATTTGTAGAGATAGATGCAAAGGAGTACTCCATTTGTCATAAGAAAGATATGTATAAAAAGTTTTGAAGAGGTTTGGGATGGAGAAGGCCAAACCTGTAGAGAAGCCATTATCGAGCCCTATATCTCTCTCCAAGTTATAAAGCCCCCAATTAAAAAAGGAGAGAATACTGCAAAGAGTCCCTTATGCGAATGCTGTAAGCATTGTGATGTATCCTATGGTGTGCTGTAGACCAGATATAGCACATACAGTGAGCACGATTAGTAGATACATGGCTAACCCTAGGAAGGAATACTGAAAAGTATTGAAATGGATATTATGATATCTGCATGGAATAAGGAATTATGATTTGGTGTTTGGTGGGCAGTCAGGAGGATTTGAAGATGGAGGTTCAAGTCCTCTGGAAGGATTTATAGATGCAAATTATGTAGGAGATCTTAATACAAGATGGTCTACTACTGATACCTCTTCTATGTGTATGGTGGACTAGTGTCTTGGAGATCAATCCTTTAGATAATTACGGTCTTGTCCACCATAGAGGCTGAGTATATTAGAATAACGGTGGCTGTAAAGAAAGCCCTTTGGCTTAGGAGGCTGATTGTTGAGTTGGGGGTAGAGCAGAGCAAGGTTGAATGGAAATCCTGATTTCCCGGTCCAGGTTCGTCCAGATCTGATTAGATCAAGAGATATATTTCAAAAATTTTCTCTTGACCTTAATTAGATCTTGATATATTTCAGATCTGATTCTTATTATTTTAATAAATAAAATAAAAGAAGATAAATTAAATCAAATTCAATTTACCTGATTTGGGTAATCCTATTACCCTGTAGATGATCCTGATTGCAGCGGAAGGTTCTGGATCTTAGCCACGCAAGCGCCTGGCCTCTACCGGTATCCACTCGGGTTGGATCTGGAGAACCTCTTCTTCTCTATCACACCTCCAAAAATCAGATCTGGATCTGATCTGGAGGATCTTCAAAACTCTTTTGAAGATCTGCAGTCGTCCTTTTGCAGCAGCGCAGCCTTCTTGCTTTTGATCTCCTTTCCTTGATCTGAATCGCACCAAACTAAATCCAAAACCCTTTTGGACGTGGAGAGCAAGGGGAGAAGAGACTATGGCATGGAGAAGGAGGGGAGAGGCAGCCTTGGGGCGTGGGAAATCTCATTCAATAAGACTTAGGATTAGGGTTGGGCGCAGGGTCTTATTTATAGACCTCTTATGATCCAACTCCTCTTCCTCTCAACCAATCACAACCCTTTGTGAAATCAGATCTAAATCTGATTGGTCGAAATAGAGACCCCTGGATTCCTCCTTAGAGGGCGCCTAAGACCAGTCAAACTGGATTCTTAGTAGAACTCTGATTGGAATCCAAAAGGGAGGTGGAGTCCTTGTCCAACAAGGACTCCTAGGCGCCTCCTACTTGGGCTCACGCCACCCTTGGCGTGCGCCCTTCTCCTTGCCAGGTTCTGGCAGGGGATAGGCCCCCACCAGCTCTCCAATAGGTGCATGACATGTGGTCAAAAGTCAAAGGGTGAATGGTCAACGTTTGACCAGTCAAAGGTAGACTTTTGACCAAAGTCAAAGAACAAGAAATGGCAGGTGACCAAAATTGGCAGGTAATGTCTTACAAATAAGACAACCTATTCTGACTTGGACAACCTCCAGTCAGACCATATGAAGGCCTCTGATTGAGCACAAACTCCTTTGGCTCAGTCAGGACAACTTATTTATGACAGTAAAAGAAGAACGTTAGGTTCAATCGAGTGGTAGCACGATTTCCTTGAACCTAATTGAATCTCATTCAGATCAATTGAACTAGATGAGTTCAATTGATGATCACCAGATTCAAACCCTTGTTTGTGTGACCCAGTTAGGTTCAGTTCTGTATGGTAATGGGATATATCATGATCTCTATCATAGACATCATCGAAACTCCTTTCGATGGATCAGAACTCTTCTGATTCGAACAGCTAGAATGATCGATCATCTAAATCATTCTAATTGCTCCCAAAATCCACCAGTGACACCTAGCAGTATATGGTGGCACCCATCAGAGCTGAATGCGAACCTCTTGGTGCAGCTACCTGTGTGATTAAGTTCTTCTATCTTGAGCCCCGATCAGATTAGGGTTAAGGTGAACTCGTCAAACCCTAGTCTCTGTCATATGATGTAATCATTCGATTCGAGTCCAATGTGAAAATCTAAATAGAAACTCTTTCTATTATTTCACTCTACCATGGCCATGGATTTCTGGACTTGATTCTCATGATCATCATAGGGCTACTCCTCTACCACCGAGGTAGATAGATCCCATCTTGATGCAATCCAGTTCCTACAATGAACATGCTATAGCCAACATACACCTCAGGGTTCCGTATGGCTAGGAGACCGAGTAATGGTGTAGTCAAACTATAACACCCTCAAGGTGAACTGCCGATGCATCTCAGGTCAAAGAACCAGACACACTACTGCAGCATCGAGTCAGTCATTGACGAGAAGGTAGACTTCCTAATGACTACTCGAGGTGGTCACGCTCAGTGCCCTCGTTCTCTAACGAGTACCTGTACTCTCGCTCCGGTGTCTCCACACCGTAGACTCAAGACTCATCTACTAAAGAGAAGCGATCGTACACCAACCTTCCGGATCAATCACCATCCTCGTGATGATCCTATGGTCGGGAGCTGCTTATGAGTTAATAATGATTATTCATGTCTTAAATTTTCAACTCTTGAAAATATGAATTATCATTACCATTAACTCAAAGGATGTATCACAGACACTAAATACACAGGTGTGATAGAAAATAACCCATTTTATTAATTATAGTCAAAATTACAATTTTGCCCCTAGACAAGTGTATTACAAGTGTCAGCCAATTCTGGCTTCTAGGGCACATATATCTAACAATCTCCCACTTGTCCTAAAGCTAATTGGCTACAAATCTAAGTCCCATCTTCTCAAGGTGGGCTTCGATCTTCTACTGGCCCAACGGCTTTGTAAGTGTGGTCTGCCACATATCTGTGGAGTTGACTCTCTTGACCTCAACGTAACCTTCTCAAGGTAATCGCGGATGAGATGAATATCGCCGCTCAATGTGCTTGGACTGTTCTGGTGAGACCTCGGCTCCTTAGCAAGGGCTATGGTGCCATTATTGTCGCAGTAAAGAGGAATGGCATCTGATGCGATGTACTCCAATTTCTGCAGCAAACTTTCTTGCACCAGAAACGCTTTCTTTGTAGCCTCTGATGCAGCTATATATTCTGCTTCCATGGTGGATATCTGCTTATCACAGTTTGCTTGGAAACTCTTCCAGCTGACAGCTCCACCATTGCACACAAACAGACTTCCAGATGTCGACTTTCGATCATCTATATCGGACATGAAGTCCGAGTCTGTGATAATCCCTGAACTTGGAGTTCTCCATTACCAAAGAACCAACATCATATTCTTTAGTTCTTCTCAAGTACTTAAGGATACATTCATAGAAGTCCAGTGTTCTTCACCTGGATTTGACTGATATCTGCTTGTGACACTCACAGCATGGGCTATATCAGGTCGTGTACATAGCATGGCATACATGAGGCTCCCTATTGCAGAAGCATAAGGGATCTTGCTCATGCGTTCTATTCCTCAGGTGTGCTAGGGCACATCTTCTTGGAAAGATGAATACCATGTCTGAAGGGTATTAATCCCTCTTAGAGTTTTCCATACTAAACCTCTTTAGTACTTTCTCTATGTACATCTTCTGTGAAAGTCCTAGCATCCTATTCGGTCTATCCCTATAGACCTTAATTCCTAGAATAAAGGATGCTTCACCTAGGTCTTTCATGGAGAATTCCTTAGACAACCACACCTTGACTGATGTCAACATGGGAATATCATTCCCAATAAGGAGGATGTCATCCACGTACAATACGAGGAAGGAACACAGCGCTCCACTGACCTTTTGAAAATACATGGTTCCTCTTCATTTTTGATGAAACCAAACTTTTGATCACATCATTGAAACGAGTGTTCCAGCTCCGAGATGCTTGCTTAAGTTCCAATATGGACCTTTGCAGCTTGCAAACCTTGTGATCAGTATCACTGGATGTGAAACCTAGCGGTTTGTTCCATATAGATATCTTTCCTCAAGATATCCATTTAGGAATGCCGTTTTCACATCCATTTGCCATATTTCATAATCGAAATAGGCTGCCAACAAGCAAGCAATTGTGCGGATGGATTTTAGCATAGCTACCGGGGAAAAGGTATCCGATTAGTCAATGCCTTCGCCGTTGACTATAACCTTTTGCCACCAGTCTAGCCTTGAATGTCTCCACATTCCCATCTGCACCAATCTTTCTCTGAAGATCCATTTACACCCAATAGGTACTATACCTTCTGGTGGATCTACCAAGTCCAGACTTGGTTTGAAGTGCATCGAGTCGATCTCTGACTTCATTTGCCTCAAGCCATTTCTCAAGTCGATATCTGATATCGCCTCGTTGTAGTTTTGGGATCATCACCATGAGCACCATTACCTATGAAACATTTCCTCTATATCCTCTGAAATAATTAACCTAAGTATCTTTCAAGGGGATGGGAAAACTCTTTCCGATCTACGAGGGGAGGAGGTAGTGTTCTTATTGGCTCAACCTGATTTGGTTCCACTGGGTCCTTAGCTCTTTCTGCTTGTGAGACTTTCTCATCAAGCTTAATCTGCTTTCCAATGCCACTATCTTGAATAAACTGGTTTTTCAAAAAATATGGCATTCGACTCACAATCACATTGTGGTCTTCTGGAATGTAGAAATAGTATCCTAATGACTCTTTTAGGATATCCTATGAATCGAGCTCTAAAGGACCTAAACTCTAACTTGTCCACTTGTTGTTCTTTTGACATAAAGCCGGACAACCCACAAATTCTGAGATGACTCAGACTTGGTTTCTTACCGTGCCATATCTATACGGGCTGGTAGGAACGTTTTAGAGGGAACCCTATTCAGTAAATAGATTGAAGTTAATAATGAATGTCCCCAAAGAAAATCTGGAAGGTCTGTGAAGCTCATCATGATCAACCAAATCCAATAGAGTCCGATTTCTCCTTCTGAAACCCCGTTGAGTTGAGGTGTTCCTGGTGGAGTCCATTGAGAGACTATGCCATTTTCCTTAAGATAGTCTAGGAATTCCCGGCTAAGGTATTCACCTCCTCGATCTGATCGAAGAACCTTAATGGGTTTTCCAGTTTGTTTTTCTATTTCATGTCTGAATTCTTTGAACTTTTCAAAGGCCTTCGACTTATGTCTCATAAGATACACATACCCATACCTAGACAGATCATCGGTAAAGGTAATGAAGTAGACAAAATTGCCTCTAGCCGGCACATCGAATGGGCCGCACACATCAGTATGTACTAGGGCAAGGAGATCTGTGGCCCTCTCCCCATGTCCAACAAAAGGGAGTTTAGTCATTTTGCCTTGAAGACAAGATTTACAAGTTGGATACAACTCAAAAGTCAATGGACTCAATAGCCCATTTTTCTCCAATTTGTTAATCCTATCTTCTGCTATATGACCTAATCTCAGGTGCCATAGATATATGTTGTTTGGACTATCCCTAGGTCGTTTGGCATTCACGTTTTGCTCGATAGTTAAAATAGGTACATCAATATGCAACTGATAAAGACCATTAACAAGGAAACTATTTGCAATTTTATTTCTTTCATAAAGAATGTTACAATGGTCCTTAAAGAAGGTGATCACATAACCTTCTTGTGCTAAGCATGAAACAGAAATCAAATTCCTGCGTAGCTGCAGGACAAATAAACAGTCTTTTAAAACTAAGTCTAAACCAGATGTGAGAATCGAGACGAAGGGTAGTCTTCCCACGGCTACTGCAGCAGACTCTTGCTCCATTACCGACGCATAGGATCATGTCTCCATCCGCTCAGCCCCTACTATCCTCAAGACCCTGCATAGAAGTGCACAGATGAGCACTAGAACCAGAGTCAAGCACCCAACTGGATGCAGAAGAAACCGTAAGGTTAGACTCAATAACGAGCATACCTCCAGAAGGACCTTCCTTCTTGTTCTTCAGGTGGGCCAGGGTAAGTAGGCGAGTCGCTCTCCAATGGCGCGGCGTGTGCAATGGAAACACTTTCCTTGCCATCGACCTTCTTCTCGTTCGGCGCTTCTTCTTCTTTGATCCTCTACCTTTTGCTTTTTCACAGACTTCTTTTTCTTTCATAAGGACTTTCTTTTGAAGAAAGTCTGTTCCATAGCAAGAACTGAGCCTTTAGAACCTTTCATAGAAAGTCAGCGGTAACCAGCATATTCATCAACTCCGGCCAAGGAATTTGTAGAGTTTATGCATGTGGTAATTCATGATGAAATTGCCATATGCATCAGTCAAGGATTGCAGAATAATATCATTCTGCAAATCCAAGTCCAACTTCACACCGAGCTTTCTCAAGCTCTTCCATGTCCTTGATCATTGTCAGACAGTGATCGTTGGACTGACTGCCCATCACGCATCTTAGCCTTAAAAAGTCGTTTCGTGACTTGATATTTGGCTGCGCGACTCTGTTCACCAAACATCTCCTGCAGGTGAGCCAACATTTGGCGAGCAGTCCCGATATCTTCATGTTGGCGCTGGAGCTCATCAGACATCGAGCCCAACATGTAGTATCTGGCCTTATTATCTTCGTCAATCCATTTTTCCAGAGACGCTGCTCTGTTCGAGTGGATGGACGAGCTGGTAAGGTGGAGGGTCCTGGTCCAAAACATGTGTTAACTTCTCTGAACCCAAAATAATTTTGTAGTTCCTGAGCCAATCTTTATAATTAGGTCCAGTCAGTCTATGTGTGTCTAGGATACGTGCCAGTGGGTTGGACGCAGATATTTTCCTGTAGAGAGTCAAAGATTCTAGTTAGATATTGTAATTTTGACTTGACCAATTTGTTTAGATTGGTGTGTATTTTTAAACAAATTAAGCTCCCACTATTTTCTCGGATCCCTACACTCCCTCGTGTAGAGATGCAAAAAATCTCCGCGATTGATGATTTCTAGTGGGTGTGCGGTGGCGCTCACCAACTGACTCATCACCCTCACCTAACAGTATTTGGTGATGGGGTTAGGCCATGAGTGACAACTGCTTGTTCAATGATTCTCTAATCATGGTGCACCGCAAACGGTTCGGGTCCTAATTCATGAATCTCACCGTATCCGGAATATTGATGCCACTCCTAGTTAAGTCAAAGCCCCACCGTTTGCATAGACTGGGTTCTTAATTGGGTCTCTCACCCGTATCCGGAATATTGAGCCCAACTCCATCCTCCAGCCCATAGCATCCAATGCCTAAAGACATGGTTCGTCTTCCCGGGTGCAACTGAAGCCACTGTATCCAAGCGGTGAGAGACAGATCAACCCCGGGAGAGTGGGCCCGCACGTCTACAATGGTGGAAAGACCTCGAAACTTAGATCTTCATTTTAAGGGAGAAATTGAGTTCAAAGGTCTCCGATTAAAACTGAGACTGTTGGGCTTAGGTATAACAAGTTATGACTAACCTAGTGCAATGGGTCAGCGTCGGATTATTACCGTCACGCGTCAGAGTCAAAACTGTGTCAACAGATGATGATCTCTTCTCGG
>QRFJ01005141.1:0-101529 GCA_006176705.1 Cocos nucifera
CATTATTATCGCAGTATAAAGGAATGACATCTGATGGCATTATTATCAAATTTAGATTTAATCTTTTGATATTAGATTCAGAAGGAGAGCACATCCAGATCTAGCCTGAGTGGACTCCGGTAGAGGTCAGGCACGTGCATGGCTTGATCTAGGAACTTAGGAGCATCAGGATCATCTTCAGGATACTAGTTTACACTAGATAGGTAAAAATTATTGTTACTGTTTGATTTTTTAATTTTTAATTTTTATTTTAATATCAGATCATTAGGATTAGATCTAAGAATTCTTAGATTTGATCAGATTGAATAAGATTTTTGAGAAAAATCTACTTCAGATCTGATCTGATCTTAATGATTCTATGGTGGAAATTAAATTTTTCTTCACTACATTAGAATTGGACCATCGATGGAGAGTGCCCCTCCTAGCTTGCTAATAAACTTATGCTACCACACAGCCTATATGGTGATATACTCTATATCACTAACAGAATAGGCTATAATATTCTTCTTAGAATTTTTTAGTAGATTACTCCTTTAATTAGGATAAATTCATGATTTGACACTCTCTTGCTATCATCTTTATCTAATAAAAAACTAGAATAAAAAATATCCTACAAGTTTTAAGTTAGTTTCTCCATATATATGTCACTGGATCTTAGTATTTCTCAAATACTTAAGGATTGTCTATACAATCTTCTAGTGGTTTTCATTCGGATCAGACTGGTATATGCTCACTACCTCTAGTGAGTATACCATATCTAGTCTTGTACATGGATTGGGATAATCCAAGCATCTTTTTAGATCTATCTCTATAAATTTTTATCTTTAGGATGAAGGATGTTTCTTCCAAATCCTATATGAAGAAATAAGATGACAGCTAAATCTTTATTTTCTGTAATACTAGAATGTCATTACTGATTAAGAGAATATCATCCATAGATAATACAAGAAATAATACTATAGAATCTTTTATCCACTTATAAATGCATGATTCTTCTTTGTTCATAACAAAGATATACATTCAAAACATATGTTTCCAACTCTAAAAGGATAGCCAAATGGGCATTGTAGATCTCCACCTATCCATCTGCGCCACTTTGATCTTTTTGAAAATCCATTTGCATCCAATGAATTTTATTCCTTCAGGTGAATCAACTAGTGTCCATATACTATTGATCTTTATGAATTGCAATTAGGATATCATCACTTTAAGCCACTTCTCAAAGTTAGATCTCTACATTGCATTCTTATAGATGATCGGATCTTTGTTGTTCTCATTGAGCTGAGTAGGATCACCATCATAAATCTAGATACCAAAGTATCTATTCAGCTAACACGATACTCTATCGAATCTCCTCAATGGTGCCACTTTAATAAGCTTCGGATTTGATCTAATCAAATCTAGTTCTATAGGTTTATTAAATTATGTTGGTTCTTTCTACTGGTAAAACTTCCTCAAGTTCAACTTTTTAGGTATCAGCTCCTTCTCTAAGAAACTCTTTTTCAAAAGAAATGCCCTACTACTAAGAACAACTTTTGTTGTTTAGCATGATAGAAGTAATAACCCCTAGTTTTCTTTGGTTATCCTATAAATATCTATCAGATCAGGATCCAAGTTTATCTATGTGCAAACATTTAACGTAGGCCAGTCAACTTCAAACACAAAAATGAGAGAGTCTAGGCCTATGTCCGATCCATATCTTATATGTAAGGATTTGTGGTGCTCCCAAGCCTTGGGAGGCCACAGGAGGAGTTAGGGGGTTGGCTCCGGGGATTTCAGGAGCTTGGTTGGTGCTTCGAAGACCTAGGATTCAAGGTGAAGTAAGAAACCAAAGTAAGAGAATCAAGACTGCAGAAACAAAATTTTTTACAGATTAGTTGATTTAGTCCAAAATTGGATCGACTAAATCTTAGTGCATAGACAAAATAGAGAGCTGTGCGTTCGGGACTGCTGGCACAGCATAGAACTAAGCCGGCTCAATTTGAGTCTGTGGGCAGAGTTACGCGAGGGTCTATTTTGGGCTAGGATCTGGGTTGATCCTAGGGATCCTAAGGTCTGGTTTGAGAGGTCTTAAGGGACTAATTCATATATGGATCGAGTCTAGATCCAAAGGATGAGAGCATGGGAGACATGGGTGTATATGGGCTCGATGAGTGCTTTCATATATTGGGTTAGCCAGGAAGTTTTTGGGTCAGGCCTAATGGCTATGTATAAATACATAGGTTGTATTAGGATTTTATTATGCTATGGAATACAGACCTTTTCTCCCTCAATTCTCTCTTCTTCTCTTCTCTTTAGTGTAGTTGCCCTAGATTCTTGAAAAAGCCCTAGAGAGAGGGGGCACCTCCCTCAAGCCTAAGGAGGGAGGTGCCCCAACATAGATCTAGGTGTTGGATCTATGGTTTGCTACCAATAAAGAACGTCACAGGTTTTTTTAGGTCCATGCTAAAGATCAAGGGCTTCCATAATATGGTATTGGTGCTTGTGATGTCAAGGATGATTGATGTTCGAGCGATATTATGGGTCTATAATTTGGTATCAGAGCTAGGTGATGCTTGGGATATTGTGGATGGCAATATGGTATTAGAGTCAGATTTTAGAGCCTGATGGTGCATGGAAGGAGCCAGATTTCAGAGCCTTATGGTGCATGGAAGGGAAGGAGACGTCATACAAGGTAAAATCAAAAATCTACACAAGGATTCCATGGTGTGTCTCAAATCTTCCTTGTTATTGCTGTGGTTTGGCCAACTAGGAGCAGCGGGTTGAAGGTGGAGATTGAGAGGTTTAATAGGAAGTGATTTTCTCAGGGTGGAAGAATTTGGTGCATGATTTGCTGATCGATCTTGATGAAAAGATTGGAGTGTATGATGGTTATATGATAGGCAGGAAGCATTGGAGTACTATAGTAGCACTTTTCTGAAGATGTAGGGCTGAGAGAGGCTCGATGATGCAGCAACCGAGGAAGGTATCTCAGTAGAGAGTATCAGGATTCTTTAGAAAGATGGACAATGTAGGACTGTTGAAGAGAGATTTTCTAAGAGATAATGATCGAAGAAAGGCTAAAGAAGCGACTATACATCCTTCGATGTCAGAAAGATGGAAAAGTAGTCGAAGATGTATTTAGTGGTTTGACTAGAGTATGAATTTGCAAAGCCTTGGAAGTGATGGAGATGGATGATCCATGGAGGTCCAGTAGGTCAGGACTGGATGACTATAGAGCGGCATAGAGATGAGTCAGGAAGCACTGGAGTACTACAGTAGCGCTTCCCTGGAGGCATGGGGCTGAGAGAGGCTCAGTGGTGTAGCAGCCGGGAAGTGTATCTCAGCAAAAAGTGTCAGTCGTATCTCAGGAAGATCGGGTGCAGGTCTCAGGAAGAGCCGAACATCTCAGAAAGTGCCAGAGGTATCTAGCTGTTGGGAGTATCATGGATTAGATTTCTTCTACAGAATTACTAGGAAGAATTACGGTTTAGGTGGAGGATGGTTCTCCGAGCATAACTGAAGTGATGGCTAGTGTAGGGATAGAAGAGAAGGACTAGGATGAAATTTTCTAGGATTCAGTCGCTGGATTCAGAAGAGTTGGATGAACTCTTAAGTTTTGGAGGTGCCCGTAGGTTGCGGAGGTATCCGAGAAAGCTTCGAAGAGGGCCGCAAAGTGTGGAGGATTCAAAGGGGCAGCGATGGTGTTCAAGGTACAGCGGCAGGCTCAGCAGTGCAACATTGAGTGGTTGGCCTCGAGGGACTCAGTGATAGAGTCAACTTTTGTGGCATCAGATGAATTTTGGATATAGGTGGAGCTCCGGAGAGGTGACTTCATAATTGGAGAGAAAATTTGACATGAATTCACAGCGCCAGTGATGCATAGTTCCAGGTGGAGTGGCGTGTGCAGGTGTACGGGTATAGCTCTAAGGAGATCATGTCAGGTGGTACAGCATATATTAGTGTAAAAATGCTGTAGGTTCTCCAGAAAAATTTAGAGAAAGTGATGTAGCTGCTAAGCAGAAGGGATCCTATAATTCTAGGATGGTGCCAAGAAGCAAGCATAGATCTTCAGTGGTGGAGGCAGTCATCCCAAAGGTGTGAGGATTTGTGGTGCTCCCAAGCCTTGGGAGGCCATGGGAGGAGTCAGGGGGTTGGCTTCGGGGATTTCAGAAGCTTCGTTGGTGCTTCAAAAATCTAGGACACAAGGTGAAGCAAGGAACTAAAGCTGGAGAATCAAGACTGCAAAAAGAAGATTTTCTGTAGATTAGCTGGCTCAGTCCAAAACTGAGTCGGCTAAGTCTCAGTGCACAAGCAAAATAGAGAGTTGCGCATTCAAAACTGCTGGTATGGTACAAAACTGGGCTGGCTCAGTTTCAGACTGAGTCGACCTAGTGGAACTTAGCCAGCTCAGTGCTGAGACTGAGTCGGCTCAGTGCACGGGCAGAGTTATGCGAGGGTCTGTTTTGGGCTAGGGTTTAGGTTGATCCTAGGAGTTTTAAGGCCTAGTTTGAGAGGTCTTAAGGTGGCTAATTCATGTATGGGTTGGGTCTAGATCTAGAGGATGAGAGCATGGGAGACATGGGTGTACATGGGCTCAGTGAGTGCTTTCATGTATTGGGTTAGCTGGAGAGTTTTTTTGGTCGGGCCTAATGGCTATGTATAAATACATAGATTGCATTAGGATTTTAAGGTTAAAATCAATACAGACCTTTTCTCCCTCAACTCTCTTCTTCTCTTCTCTCTAGAGTTGCCACCCTAGGGTTCTTGAAGAAGGCCTAGAGAAGGGGAGGCATCTCCCTCAAGCCCAAGGAGGGAGGCGCCCCATCACAAATCCAGGTGAAGGATCGGTGGTTTGCTACCCAAAGAGAACATCATAGGTTACTTCAGATCCGTGCTAAAGATCAGAGGCTTTCGCAACATGGTATCGGGGCTTGTGATGCTAAGGATGATTGGCATTCGAGCGATATCATGAAACATCAATTGGTATTAGGAAGAGGTGATGCCAGTTAATGCACTTACATTTGGTATCAGAGCATATAGATGTGAGGTACCATAGGATCAGAGAGCTGGTAGAGGAAGGTGAAGTGGAACTAATGAAGGTTCATACCAAGGAGAATTCGTCTGATGCACTTACGAAGGTACTCTCTAGAGATAGCTTTCAGAGATATATGGCACAGATGGGTCTATTGAGAAGAGATGAGTTCATAAGGACTTGGAAACACCAAGATAGAGAATGTAAGCTCAAAAGTGGCACTCCTAAGTCTTGAAAACATGAGAAGATAGGTCATGGGAAGATGGAAGCGAGTCGAAAGAAGAATCAGTCTCAATAGTAAAGTTCAGAAATTGGGCCGACTCACTCTAAGACTGAGCTGACTCAGTTGGAAACTGGGTCAGCTCAGTCCAGGACTGGATCGACTAGGTCTCAAAGAAAAATTCAGATAGAGAGTAGCATTTTTGGACTATTGGTATGGTACACAATTAGATCAGCTCAGTCCCAGATAGAGAGTAGCATTTTTGGACTATTAGCATGGTACACAATCGGGTCAGCTCAGTCTGGGACTGACCAGACTGAGCTGACCCAGTCATAGGTTAGCTGGCTCAGTCTGAAACTAGGTTGACTCAATTTTTATGGGTTATTATTTTGTGTATGTGGATTGTTTGGATTTGGAAAGTTTTTCTATGAGCTTGGGCTTGACCCTTTGTAAAATAGATATACTAAAAATGGGTCAAGGTTATAAAAGTACTGAAATATACTAAATAAAAGCTCTTTTCTCTCAAAAGTCTCTTCTTCTTTTCTTCTCCATTCCTTGATTTATTTGATCATACTTTCGTAGAGATTTCTAAGAAGTACTTTCTTGTTGCTTGGCTAATCACCGATGGCCATACTGATCTATTTGGAAAGAGCGCATATTCCCAACAAAAGCCCTCAAGGGTGCACAATAGTTGAAGAGGATTGGTGGAGGCGATGATTGCACAAGGGCCTATCGAGTGTGCAGGGACAGTGGGATCATACAGGAGGTCATTGTCGAGGGGTTTGCCCAGGCTTGGAAGCACTAAGGTGGAGATTGTAAGGATTTATGGTGCTCCCAAGCCTTGGGAGGCCATGGGAGGAGTTAGGGGGTTGGCTCCAGGGATTCCAAGGACTTGGTTGGTGCTTCGGAGATCTGAGATTCAAGAAGAAGAAACCAAAGTTGGAGAATCAAGACTGCAGAAAGAAGATTTTCTGCAGATTAGTCGGCTCAATCAAAAATTGGATCGACTAAGTCTCAGTGCATAGCCAAAATAGAGAGCTGTACATTTGGAATAGCTGGCATGGCACAGAACTGGGCCGACTCAGTTTGAGACTGAGCTGACCTAGTTGAACTTAGCTGGTTCAGTGCTGAGACTGAGCTAGCTTAGTGCGCGGGTAGAGTTACGCGAGGGTCTATTTTGGGCTAGGGTTTGGGTTGATCCTAGGGATCTTAAGGCCTAATTTGAGAGATCTTAAGGGGGCTAATTCATGTATGGATCAGATCTAAATCCAGAGGATGAGAGCATGGGAGACATGGGTGTACATGGGCTTGGTGAGTTCTTTCATGTATTGGGTTAGTCGGAGAGTTTTTTGGTCGGGCCTAATGGCTACGTATAAATACATAGGTTGTATTAGGATTTCATTATGCTATGGAATACAGATCTTTTCTCCCTCAATTCTCTCTTCTTCTCTTCTCTCTAGTATAGTTGCCCTAGGTTCTTGAAGAAACCCTAGAGAGAGGGGGCACCTCTCTCAAGCCCAAGGAGGGAGGTGCCCCAGCATAAATCTAGGTATTAGATCTGTGGTTTGCTGCCCATAGAGAACGTCATAGGTTCCTTTAGGTCCATGCTAAAAATCATGGGCTTCTGCAACATGGTATCGATGCTTGTGATGTCAAGGATGATTGGCGTTCGAGTGATATCATGGGTCTACAATTTGGTATCAGAGCTAGGTGATGCCTGGGATGTTGTGGATAGCAATATTATATAGAGTCTTTATGATAGATTTACTTGGAACATTTTTTAGAGTAAAATAAATAATCATAAGAGCATGACCCTAAAACATGCAGACTAATAAATCCCATCATGGATCAAACCATGTCTAACAAAGTTTGATTTTTTCTATCCGATACACCATTATGAAATAATGTCCCAAGAGGAGTCCACTGAGAGAGAATCCCATTCTCTTTTAGATATGTCAAAAGCTCAATGGATAAATATTCATCTCCTAAATCTAATCGAAGAGTTCTAATATCTTTTTTAGTTTATTTTTCTATTTCATTATAGAATCGTTTGAACAATTCAAATGATTCAAGCTAGATGTATCCATACCTAGATAGGTCGTCTGCAATCATAATGAGACATTGATATCCTTCTCTAGCATTTGAGTTCATAAGTCCATATATATCACTATGTATGAGACTTAAAACTTGACCGGCTCTTTCACCTTTTTAGTAAAAGATGACTTTGTCATCTTCCTAAGAAGACAAGACTCACAGATTATTAATCATTCACAATCATTGATGTCGAGGTTGCTCTCTTAAGCAAACCTATTTATCTTATTCTTGTTAATATGACCAAGTCTACAATGCCAAAGGAAGGCATCCTTGACATTATCTAACTTGGATGTTTATTAGATATGTACATTACACTAATAGGCCATGATAAAAGGTACATGCCATTTATTTATTATCCATGTTTATTGTAATATCATTAATAATGATATCACAATAATCTTTCTTTATTGATAAATGATAACTATCTCTAGCCAAAAGGCCAACAGAGATTATATTTGTTATGAATGATTGACAATAGTGACAATCACTCAAAATGATAACATTTGAAAATAAGCTTGACAATTTCTAAAGCTAGGAATAAAACTTTCATTTTTAATGTTCAAAAATTTCTCACCATTTTCAAATATTTCACTTACCTGAAGTTTTTGCAACGAATTGCATAAGATTACCAATATCTAATATCCAGGTAGTAGAATTATATATAGAAAAATTATAAGATGTTATTATATAACATCCTTGATGAGCAACTCTTTGCTCCTTTCTCTTTTTTAGCTTGTTGGGGTCAAGGGAAGCAAGATAATTTTTTTTCATATGACCCTGCTTCTTACAATAGAAGTGCTCTGCTTGATTTGGATTAACCTTGGATATTTTGTTTTGACTGGACTTACAAGCCCTAGCATGAATCCTTTCGTGCTGCTGAAGCAAATTCAACTTTCGATACTGATTATCGAAGTTGGGTCTCATAAGTACATCACTATTTGATAGTGATTAAAGCAATTAGGATTTAGCCTTATTCTGAAAGAAAAGAGAATAATGATCTAATGTATATGAATTATTTTAAGCCTAGAGATTTAGATTTTAGTTTAAAGATTCTCTAACTATTTTGTACGAATTGATAGCCTTTACCTCTAAATTAAAAAATTACTTTAATTTTTTAATAGGTACTAGAATCCACATAAACTACATATGGGCCCAAGAAAAGCTCTGGCTAACCCATATGCACCTATGGATAGATTCTCAATCAATTATTTTTTTAAATAATTTTTAGTAATTTAGTTTTGTCCCAGGCTCCTCTTCAGCAAGCGTAAGGCACCTCCACTAAAAATCCTGGTTAGGTCCAACTATTAACATGATAGAGTTCAGTGCATCAAATGAACGATGACCAGGCCTAAGGAAAGCTCTGGCTAACCTGATCACTATTCAGAGAGTGCGACCTACTTATCGTATGATGAATAATAATTTTAATATCTCGATGAACATCAAGGATAACGTGCCTCCAATGTCCACCTAGACTATTAGATCCATTATCAAACACCTTAATGGGAGGAAATGATTTAGTTTCTCAATAACTTTATCATTTTAAGGATCTAATAATTTAGAAGATTTAAATTTATTTATGATTTAAGGATAGAGAAGATATGGACTAAATTGCTTCCACTAACTTCACCCAGTCAAATCCTTCCATTGACTTCACAAGTCATTGATGAGGACTAGGATTAATTTTGATCCATAGGCACTTAAATCAGTCTCACTAAGTAAAATCAATCTTACTGATTTTTTATATGACATGGTTTAGCATGAATCAATAAGCAACCTAATCAAAAGATGACTAATCATATTGGCTAGGTAAGTAAGATCAGTGGAAGGGTCAGCCAATGCTTGTCTTAGACACCATCAGAAATGGCTAGATAAGCAGGCTACAAATTAAAGACCACTAGTTAAAAAATGTCAAACTTATCTTAGACATCAATCGGTTTATCAGTTTCGATTTGATCTACCTAAAAAATTGGGCTCGACCACTGAGCCATGGTCAGATCCATTTATTGGATATATGGACTTTGATCAACTATAATTATTGAAATGATTTATAAAAAAAATGATCTAATCCTTATTAACTATTAATTAGGTTTGATCAGTTTCTTAACTTAGTCCATATTTAATCTAGCCCTAGGTTTGACCTAGTTAATAACCTGATCAAAACTAACCCATTATCCTTTAACCCATATTTTATGAAAATATCTTAGGATCTTCAAATCATAAATCTAGATCCTAAACATTCACCTAATCCTCAATTAAGTTCAAGACATATAGGTTGGGATTTGAAAACTCAGAACTAGCTTTTGATTTCATCATTTAAAATATTTTTAAATTTTATAAATAATTTATATTGAATCATATTCAATTCATGGTTTTAAATATGATTTGTTTCAATGTTTAGATCATTTTCTAGATTTTTGAATCTAGAATTTTGCAGAAAGTAAGTTTACAATTTAAATTTCACATAGCATATATGTCATACATATAAATTCTAGATTCAAAAATAAAACTACATATCAATATATGCATCAAGAGGATCTAGATCTAGAACATAAAACACATATCATTCCAATCTTATCTAAATAATAAAAAATTAGATCATAAATTAATTAATATTATATTTAAAATCTAAAAATAAATTATAAATTATTTTAGATCTTATCTAACATATTTATAATTTAAGTTTTTCTGATCAGCACATACTAGGACAACCTTTCCATTGTAAGGGATAAATCTTACAATAGGACAACCTTATAATCAATATGTACGATCGATATTATTTAGATTTAATCTGAATAATCTAAAATAGATCTAATATCTATTTATTTTATATTTTAAAAAAAATAAATCATAAATTTATTTAAATCTTATCTAACTTACAAATTTATAGATTAGCACATACTAGGACAATCTTTTTATTGTAAGGGGTTAACCTTACAATAGAACAATCTTATGATTAGTATGTGTGATTTTTAATTTTTATTTTTAGATTTATTTTGAAGAATGCATGATCATGTCTTAAAAGCATCTAGAGCTCTGATACTTTTGATGAAAAACTATGTAGGATTTCATGCATATATTTTAAAATTTTTTCAAAATCAAATGCAATAGAAGATATAGATTAAACTATTTAACCTAATTATGCATGTGATTTAATCACTAAATCCTACATTTAGGATCTATGACATATCATGATGCATGATAAATCTAAAAAAATAAAATATAGATTAGTATTGATCATATCAATATCCTATATTTAGAACAGTTCTAGAAATCCTAGATCGCATCTAGGTCAGAAAAGAGATTAGATCTCTTACCTTCACATAGATTGAGAACACCGTAGTTGATTCCATTATTATCCTTGTTGCTTGTAGCCCATAGTGTGTCTGATCTCTGCAGATAGTCCACACGAGGCCGCTACGTAGATCGGATGTTCGTCGAACGAAAATCTGCTCGAAGTACTAGCTTTTCAGGAATCTCTCCTGATGGTCGATTTGTAAAATTATCTTTGGATTTTTTGGACTCTCCAAGAGAGGAAGATGATATGGAGGATTAAGAGAGAAGACCAACCCTTGGATATTCCAAAAAGATGAAAAGAAAAAAACTTAGAAAAATCAATAAAAGAAGACCCATCTTCTCTTTCAGGAAATCAACCATTGAAATCTTGAAATTGATTTCCATGCCATGACAAGAGAAGACCTTCTCCTCAATTAATTTTTCACACTCCAAGGCCCTCTTTCTCTTAGATTTTTCTCATAAAAATCTTACAAAAATTTTAGAAGAAAAGGGCTTGATAAAAAATTCTAAGAGAAGACATTCTTCTTATCTTTTTCTCTCACCATTACATCAACACTTGATGTTCAAAAGAGCTTCCATGCCCAACTGGTTTGGACGCCAACCTCCCTCACCCCTTACCCTCTCTTTCTCTCTTATATGCATAAAAATCTAAGGATTTTTTGTGCTAATTACCTAATAAATAGGAGGCATCGATAGGAAGTGGAAACTAGGTCAAATACCATGTTGACTAGGTCAACACCAAGAGTTTTAGGGGGCATCCAACTTTTGGACACCCCTCCCTAAAAATCAGGCATGAGTACCAGCAACCCCATGCACAAAGGAGAGTTGGATGCCCCTCCCTAAAAATCAGGCATGAGCACCAACAACCCCATGCACAAAGGAGAAAAAATGAAGCGATAGATTTTGGACGCCCCTCCCTAAAAATTAGGTGTGAGCACCAGCAATCCCTTGGACGCCCCTTCCCTAAAAATCAGGCATGAGCACCAGCAACCCCATGCACAAAGGAGAAAAAATGAAGCGATAGATTTTTGATGCCCCTCCCTAAAAATTAGGTGTGAGCACCAGCAATCCCACGCACAAAGGAGAAAAAATGAAGCAACAAAAAATATAGGTGGGTGTGGGAAAAATTATGCCAAAGGGAGAAGGGGTTTTACAAATCTAAAACTCTATCAAGAGGAGTTCAAATCAAAAATAATTTTTTAATTTGAAAAAGTCAAATTTTATTCTAGAAATACCAGATATTAGGGGTCTGGAGAATCTCATATTGGTGTGGAAAGAATCATGTAAGAAAATTTAGAGTAGGCATGGGCTCTCTTAGGTGGCGCAAGGAAGAAAGGATGAGTCCTAGTCTAACTAAGACTTCTTCTATTTAGATTTGGTCAAAATAATTTTGAACCTAAATGAACTTGGATTGTTGCAACCTAATTAAAGAATGATCTTAGTCTAACTAAAAATCTAATTAAATTAAATTTAATTAAATTTAAATCTAGTTTAATTTTTAATCAAATTAGAAATTAGGTGTACTCAAGTCTTAATTGAACAAGAACTTATTCTTTCTTGCAATTGGCTTATCCAATAAATCAATTGAACTTAACCCAATTAAGTTCTAACTAATTTTAATTAAATCTAATTCAATTAGACTTAATTTTAGTCCAATTGCTTAATTAGATTGAGCCAATTAGCAATCCAATTGCTAATCGATCCTTCTACAATACTTGCCCTAATCCAATTGCTAATCGATCCTTCTACAATACTTGCTCTTAATCGATCATCAATCATATTGATGATTCGATCATTGAATGATTCTCAATCATCGATCAACCATCCAATTAGTTAGTAATCTCTTATATGTGTGACCTTAAGGTTCGAACCTAAGCTAGTAGCATAGGAACCAATTTTTATACCAATCAAAATGATCATTTAGCAATGGTACCCGACATCTGAATAGATCGAATGTATGCAACGCAATATTATTAGAACACTGGCCTATGGTTACCATATAATTCATCCCTTTGATCAATAATGCTTAAGATGACTTTGAGTTAGCTATCAAAACTCATACAAATCATCCATATTGTGTTTTAAAATTTTGCAAATTTCATGACTCCTCACGAGGATTACCTAGGCCTAAATTTTGCTAAATTAAAATATTATGAGACATTAGCTTTCTAAACTTAATTAAGAGTGGTCAATTTCATCTTGACTCACATACAGACTCTATAAGTACTTGACTACATCTAAAAATCTTTCGATCCTATATTAGAAATATAAGTACATAGTCCGACATCAAAGTATAGTAAGTTGCTTGCAAGTCATCACGATGATCTCGGATCAGAAGGACACTATACCCATTGGCCTTAGCTTGCTGTTCTTGATAGTAGAGTGCTACATTAATTATACCCATTGGCCTTAGCTTGCTGTTCTTGATAGTAGAGTGCTACATTAATTATATTTAGTGCAGATATACTCCTACATCCCACCTATATGTTATACCAGTATCTTCATACCATTTGGTTATGAGGACAATCAATGCATATAATATACAGTGATCTACATTCGATAAGTTATCATCCTTATTAATAACTTATCATTTGATCATGAACAAATTTAAGAACCATTCGATAAATTATTCTTGATAGTAGAGTGCTACATTAATTATATTTAGTGCAGATATACTCCTACATCCCACCTATATATTATACCAGTATCTTCATACCATTTGGTTATGAGGACAATCAATGCATATAATATACAGTGATCTACATTCGATAAGTTATCATCCTTATTAATAACTTATCATTTGATCATGAACAAATTTAAGAACCATTCGATAAATTATTTTTTATCGATTGAGTGTGGTTCTAAGAACTTCATCATAATTTAGGAGTTTATTTAAGAAAGATAAAATTTTTATGATAAATAAGCCAAATAGTAATTATTATTTGATAATTTATATATAAATTCTATTTATCTACAGCTTAGATGATTGGCTTTAGAATATATTTTTTAACACTTGGCTAGATAAGTATAAGATGTGGGAGGTTCTTTACTTATTACTTTTCTCAAATACAAACTAAGTTGGCTAGATCAGACAATGGAAGTAATTGAAAACTACTTTCTTAAATCACTTGCTTTAGATACCGAGCAATTAACCAATCCAAATCCGATCTAACTCTAGGGCTTTCTTGTCTTATTGAGCTCGAGTATCTTAGGATCAATGTCTAATTGATTTTAGATTAAGATCTAGATTATGTAAATGTAAGAAAGTGATTTATGGACAAAGAAAGAGTGATCAGATCCTCACCTTATCTTAGTTAATGGATTATGCCGTTAAAGTATTTTGTGGATATGCAATGTAAAAAAAAAAGATGTCCAATCAAAAGTAAAAAATTTCTACTTATTAGATTGTATGGTTAGATTTGTAATCTCTTAAATAGCTTATGCAGTGTCATTATAAATTTATATATATTTAATTATTTTAATTTTTTTTAATTTTTAATTATTTATTATTATTATTTTCTTTAATTTTTTATTATTTATATTTTATTTATTTATTTATATTTATTATTATTATTTAAATTTATATTTAGAAAAAATTTAAATTTGATTTAAATTCTAAAAAAAAGCAACTAGACATAAAAGGTAGAAATTAAAAGAATGCAAAGAAAGAAATTAATCAACTAAGAAAATAATTTTGTTAAATTATTTTTTATTTAAAAAAATTGAAGCAACCATACTATAATCCTTGATGATAGTGCCAAAAATTTGATACTCATCCTTATAGCACTAAAGATAATATTAAATCTGATCTTACTATTGGTTAGAATAGCAGTGAGTCAGATGTCAATTTTCTCAAAGATTGCAGGCTAAGTTACATTTAATTTTAATTAAAAAATAATATTATAAATTTATCTTTAAAATAAAATTTTAAATAAATAGATTAAAAAAGATAAATTAAAATTTAAAAAATTAAAATAAAAGAAAGTAAATAATAATTAAGTGGGGTTTAAGAATTAATTAAAGATAAGAAGAAAAATTTGTCTAAGATTTTAGTTTTATCTTTTAGTATTCAAGTCTATAATTAATTCATAGAATTTTTTCATTGGCAACTTGTAATCTTATGAGATATTCATTTTCTTAATCAAATCCTAGCATAACCTATTCTATCGAGTATGGACTATATCTAATATGATCATCAATCATCTCATAGATATAGATTATTTAAATAATGCAATCAAAGAATATAAATATAAATCTAATTAAATCTTATAATTTATTCTAATTTAAGCATAGACCGTATCTTTCCACAATCACAATCTATCTTTTTAGTATAAGTGCAAGAAAAATAAATATTAATGCATAAATAAGAAAAGCATGTTGATGATAAATAATCAAACTTTATTGCTTAATAAAAAAATAAATAAGATTAAAATTATAAACTCTCATGCTGAAAACTTTCCTTACTTCCCAAGATACAAGACCTTTAGCCCAGTGTAATGTTGAATTCTTCCATCATTAGCATCTTTAAACTCCTTAGTGAAGGGTGGAAGAAAATGAAAAGAAAAAAAGAAAGAAGAAAGAAGAAAAGAAAGAAGATGGGAGAGGAGAAGAGAAGGGAAAGAGAGAAAGAAGGCTCTATTTGGAGAAGAAAGAAAGAAGAGAGAGGGAGAAAGGGAGAGAGGAGAGAGAAGGCTAAGGGGCATAGAAAGGGGGATAATCCCCTTAGGGGAGGGTTGTCTATGGCTTCTAGTGGCTTAGGATGGTTTATGTAGAGGAAGGAGTGAGGGAGAGTTCGTGTTAGAAAGAGAGAGAGAGCTGTGAAGTATTTAGAGTTTCTCCTGAACTCCAGTTGCATCCTAGGCATTTGTTTCCCATTTGAATCAAATCCTAGCCATTCGATCGCAATCCAATGCCCATAATCGGCTAGAAAAATACCGCTCAACGCCTAACCAAGTTTTGGATCTATTCTGGACTATTGAATCAAGCCATCAAAGGATTATAGGCTGTTAGATCACATTAAAAGGGGCTTGAAGGAGTCTGGATCTAGTCGGCTGCTCTCCCGACCATTAGAAAATGTCCATGATGGTGTCTAAGTCATTGGATGGCACCTAGAAAGTCCTCGATCAGCTAGAAACCATCTCCACCATCCGATTGGGTATAGAGCATGACATCAGCCATCGAATGTTGCAAATGCGCCTCAACCTCTTGTCCATCATGGTAGACCGATCCTGTGTTCTTATGGACCAACGTAAGCCACATGAAAAGTGATGTCAGGATGATGTTAGCTAAACTAAGGGAGCTGGGCTAGGTTGGATTAGGTGGAGCAAGCTGGGCTAAGCCGAGTGCTGGCAGACTGAGCTGCAGGCTAGAGGTAGGCTCTGGGCCATGCTCCATCGAGTTAGCTGGGTTTGCATGGGTCGTGATCGCTGGACCAGCTGGTTGGGCCAGCTTTTATTTATTTATTTATTATTTAAAGTTTTTGACTTTCGTTTCTTCTCCGTTTAAGCTTCAATTTGCATCAAATTTGATTCATTTTAACCCATAAATCAAGCTTTTTGCATTAGTGAAGATTTTTCCTACAAAACATAAATAAAAACTTTAATTTTTAAAATAAATATTAATTAATATATATTTTATTATTTTTTATTTATTTATTCATGGTATTTATCAGTATAAAAGTCATAAATTTTTAGATGGTTATGCAAGTAATCTAACTCGGTGTGTCAATGTTAAAAATTGTAGATTCTATGGGTTAAATTGCTATAACTACCAGATCTTCATGCAATGACTACTCTCACTGGCTTATTATGATCTCCTTCCTAACTTTATATAGAGTTCTTTGACCAAGCTTAGCCTTTTTCTTCAGAGATATTTATGCTATCGAACTATCCACCGACCACATCTCCAATCTTGAGGCTAGTAGTGTAGAGACATATGCAAGTTGGAGAAGATATTTTCTTCTAGCTTCTTCGACTCTATGGAGCACCTCATGACTCATCTGGCATATGAAGCTAGGGTGAGGAGACTAGTGTAGTATAGGTGGATGTATCCATTTGAAAGATACATGCACAGTCTCAAGAAAAAAATGAAAAATAAGGTTTGAGTCGAAGGTTCTATTATGGAGGCTTACATAATAGAAAAAAGATGGCTTAAGCAGGTCGACATGATGATGGTGGTAAGGGATCAGAGATGAAGATCTTCATATTTGCCTATCCTGCTCGTAAATTTGAACATGAGGTTCATCGCGTATTAACTGATACTGAACTTCGACAGGCAGAGACATATTTTGCTAAACTGCATGGAGGTTGATCCATATATTGAATAAGTATCCATCACAATCTCAATTTTTTAATCGCTTAATTATCATCCTATACTTATCTTATGCATGTCTAGATAATATGATGAGATGCTAAGATGGGACAATCCAGAGATAAGCGAGGAAGAAATTTTCACTCAGTACTTATAGAACTTTATAAATTGGTTCCATCAATTGGAAAGCGACCATTATGACTTTATTTAATTTAATTTTTCTTAATTTATTGCTTTTATAATGTGGAGGTCATGTAAGGCAATGAATTCATACCTAGGAAGCTAAGATCATTAGGTTACAGGCTAACAAAGTATATGATATGTTATAATGACTATAATATAAATAGTTTTAAATTTCATATGCTGTAATATGGAGAACATAAAAGTATAATAAACAGTGGTGTATATATAAAGGACAGCTGGTGAATAGAGACAGAGAGTGACTACTATGGAATCTTCGAAGAAATGATCAAGTTGACCTACTCCTTAGGTGATAATAGTGTCATTTTATTTAAGTGTCGATAATTTGATACTGACAATTGTATGAAGATTGATCGATAGCATGGGCTTATTGAAATTAAATATGGATCAAAAGCATATGTCAATGATCCCTTTGTGTTAGCCCAATAAGCTGCTTAAGTGTATTATACTCCTTTTCCATCAAGAAAAAGAGAAAGAAAAGATTGGTGGACTGTATGTAAGGTTAAGTCTCAAGCCGTTCATTATGAGAAGAGCCCCAATTACTAGAATAATTTTAGGAGGATGAAACATTAAAATTTTACCCAACTTCAATAGATACCGAGTTGGATGCTTCAGAAATTCTCATACATGATGGCCAACATGAGGAGGTAGACCCAACTAATTTTATTTTAAAGGACAATCCTATCTAAGAAAGTGAAGAAGAGGAAGAAGTGGAAGAAGAGGAGGAAGAGAAAGAATCAGACGAAGAATCTGAAGAATACCAAACATCTGAAGAGACCGATGAGTAATGCTTCTCACTTGCGATGAACTTCTGGATCTTTGACTTGTTTTAAATTCTTATCTTGCATTGCCACATATTTGAAGGGTACCAAACATCCGAAGGATACCAAGAATCTAAACACTTGTCTTGCATTATTTTAAATCTTACATTGCCATCCATAATTGTATAATTAATTTTATAAATATATTTATTTTTTTAGAGATTATACATCATATCTTCTAGCCAGTCGAGGATAGAGCTCTCAAGAAGAGAGTGATCATGCGGTCAACTCGCAGGGTTCTGCAACACTCATACTAGACGGTAAACCCTAATACTTTAAATATTCTCATTTATATTATTTTATCCTTTGCTAACTAGTATAATATTTTTTATGTTAGATATTTTGTGCTCAGGTTCGAATGACAGAAGGTCACCAGTGATCTTATAGTCACACATACCAGTTATCGGCTCTCAGATAGAGGCATGATAGAGGATCCACCCAGCTCACGGCACCTTCGACTCGGCCAGAGGATAGAAAGCTCAGCCACATTCAAAGCAGATCATAAGTACTATATCTTTACTGAATATGTTTAAAATTTAGCTATTATAGAGTCTAACATTTATTGTTCAAAATCAATTTTGCAGTACATTTAAAGAGAGCTCCATGCCTCATGTGATTATCGAGATCATCTAATGATTGATGTTGAGGTCGGTGAACGAGTTCTCCAGTTGGCCATTGGGGGCTTATGATGCAGCCTTAGAGATATTTCGAATGAGTCAAAGGTTTTTAATTTAATAATTTATGGGAGGTTTGTATTCTATTTATTAATATACACTTGCTTCTACTTGTAGGAGTACTATCGATTCTTATCTCCTTAGGATGAGGAGATTGGCTATCCGGTCTTCGAGCAGGTGGCCACACGTAGGTTTTGAGATGGGCTACACAGCTTATGGCAATCCGCCATCAAGTATTCTAGTTCCTAGACACCATTAGACTGAAAGTCCTATAGGGATCACTAGATACGGATAAATGTATGGGAGGCCCTCTATGATCAGTGGAGCAATAAAGAGTATGCTAGTAAGCGGCAAAGGGCCCAATAGAATTGGGCCACCTAGCAAGATCCAATTAGGCACATGGGTGGCTGCATTGGCACATATATTATGGCCGACAGATTAATAAAAAATCTATACCAAAACTCTTCACTAGAATTATAATTTTTTTATATATATGCTTTAATTAATTTAATTTTATTATTTATTTATTGTAGATATGATAGCTGGATCATCCACCAAGTCGACTGCAGTTATGGGAGGCCACACACCAATCTAGAAGGACTAATGATTATTTAGATTCTTGGTTGTAATAGATCGCGGTAAGAATTTCAAACTATATTTATTAAGTTGTTACAGGATCTGCTGTGTATATTAAAACTAATGTATTTTTGAACTATATAGATGAATTACGCAGAGCATATCATTACGTGACACGCGATGACTTGTCCACTCAGCCTATCCTTGACCTTGAGGGATGGTTCAGGATCATTGGAGGGATGAGTAGGAGCCAGGTCATAGGATTTGGCCATAGTTTCGACTCTCCAGTGGCTCGATATTATTTGATGTCCTCATAGGCCTTGATGTCCAAGACTTAGAGTGATGCATATGTAGAGGAGGTCATGCAAAGATTTCTAAGCCAGCGATCTCAGAGCTTCTAGGATGCTATCCATGTATGATGATGAAGATTCTTCAGGATCCACACGACTAGCTAGACTCGTTATCCCATCAAGTAATTCTATTAGTAAATCTTTTATTTATTTTTAGTTTTCATATTTAGAAGCTAGCTTCATATATTTAGGCTTGAGTCGAAAAAGGGATTTAGGGACTAAAAATTTAATTTAACCATCTAATTGATGGGCCGAGGATGTCTATAATTTCATATCATCAAATAAAATGCATAGAAATAATCTGTTCGAGAATCAGAAGAATATATCAAAAGATACTCCTCCGTATCGAAAGATACATCTTCGTATCGAAACTTATTAATAATATTTTTTTTTATTTCATGATGCTAAGACATCCGGCTCTCATCCACCAGCTATTGGAGAGAAGCAGGAGGATGATGAAGAGGATCTATATTAATTTTTTTTTTATTTTTCATATATTATTTTTTTGATACTGCTTATAAAATTATATAATTTATATTTTTAATATAATATAATTAATTTTTTATTTGTACTTATCATATTATCTTTGTATTTTAATTATAATAGATATTAGAAACCATAATTGATCATAATTAGTTAAAATAGATTTTAAAAATATTATTATAATTTTTTTAAAAAAATAAAATTAACTATTATCGACGGCTTTAGTCATTGCTAATAACAAAATATTATTATAAATTTTTTTAAATAATAAAATTAATTATTACTGGCATAATTAAGCCATTGCTAATAATTATTAGCGACAAAAAAATCATCACTAATTATTTTTTAAACTTTTAATATTTTATTTAAAAATTAAAAAATAAATAGTGATGGAATATAGCCATTAGTAATGTCGTCACTAATAACTAGTATTAGCGATGGCCAAGAAATCCATCGCTAATAACCAGAAGTAACGACTAGATTTTTTCCGACCACCATTTAGTGATGGGGTGCCGTCTCTAATAGTATTAGCGATAGCAAAAGATCTATTAGCGATGGTAATTAGCCATTGCTAATAGTCTAATTTCTTAAAGTGAGAATCACTGAATTCGATATGAACTATTTTGGCCACTATGGATAAGATTGGATTAGATCCTGGAGCAATATCTGCCATATTGAAAAAAAAATTTATAAGCTAAACTTTCAAAGACCATAATTTGGTTATACAACGTCCTATTTCAACGATCTTTCTTTTAAAAAAATTAGACAATTTTTTGATATCTATGATATGACGCCATCATATAAAAGGGGCAATGCTGTTAGTAATCGGATAAAAATTCCTTCATTTAGGATCCAAAATGGACCGATTAATTTATTTTTTTTTTAGATAAAATTTTAATCAAACATAGCTTCTAATCCGAGAAGAATCCGATAGAATGATAGAAGGAAGAGTTGATATAGAAGTTAAGATCTACCTTCTAAAGAGTTCTAGCTATTTTTAGAGTATTTATACTATATACTTTTATTTTTGGTAAAAGAGTTCCACTAGAATGAAAAAGTTAATCTGACTCGAATTGTTCAAGGATGAAAGTTTATCTAGAAGCTAAGAAAAAAAATCTGATCCAAATTGTATAGGAACAGACTTCATTATTATAAATAGAGAATTTATTTTTATTTTAATAAAAAATAAAAAAATACTTAAGTTTTATTTTTGAAAATTATCTATTTTTTTACTTTTTTTTTATATTTATGATATCCCAATTGAGCAAGTTGGAAGGAATCTTTGGGGATCGAATAATTCGACTGAAAATTAAATCACACCGCTTCTTTTCATCTTCATTGGACTTTCGCACCCATCTCTATCATTATAATTGAAACTCTCCCGTTCGACTCCATCTCTATTTCAACCCTTTCCCCAGCGTCAAAATAATAATAATAAAAAAAAACCTATTTTCCGGGTGTGAATTGAATATTTTTGCCACGGTTTCCCATTTCCTATAGACTCTCCGTCATCTCTTCGGATCCACATATTCGCTTGCACGGAAAGTTTCTTCTGCCTCATGTCTTTGTGAAGATTAATGCAATGCACATGGCTTGTTGAATCATAAATTGTCATGGCAACATGCAGTTGACAGAGAAATTGGTGTCTAAATAGTTGCTCAACTAAGCCATGATAATGCTATTGGCCCAACCGTAGTACCAAAACTTTTTCTTCCCACCATCATGCCACATGACACATGAAAAGGATGGCACGCAACAGACCAGAGCAACGCACGAGAGTAGTATAACAACACAGGAGTACCGCTACTAAGCGCTCGTTCATTCATGGCTTAGTTCAATGCTGGTCGGATTTACCAATAAGAGAGTGGTAAGATAGATTGTATCAGTTGGAACCTTGAGAATCGCCTACTGAATACCAACTTCAACGTAAAATTAGTGCTATCACTCGAATTTGCAAATCCGATTCCTATCTGACCGAGGTCCTAACTTGACTCGAACCCAATACTGAATGGATGGGTATAGATCTAAGTTTTAAAACTTCTAGGTTTGGTCTAGATTTGAGATTTTTGTACTAGGTTCGATCCAAATCAAACTGTAACCTGCATAAACTAACTAGTTTATTACAAAAAAATATACATACATTTGTATAAGGATATGTACATACATAAATACAAATATATGCATATATATTCACTTGAATATATAGATAGAAACATACACATATGGTATTAATTTTATTTATATATATCCTTTCATTGAAAAAATTAAAAAACAATGACGTGTTACAATGTGTTTGTGCATTTATACTTATGTAAAATGTATCTTTTCAATTTTTGTTCCATTATTATTATATAATTAATCTTCAAGTACCTGTTATTATAAGATTTAATTTTCTATTGGATGTTTATAAATTCTTAAAAATATAGATATTTTACCTTAATTAAGTCTTCAAGATATAATATTTGATATCCGGTGGACATTCAGATCGACCTCAGCCGACCCAGCCTTGGCGAGATCCTACGGTAAACTGGGTACGGGACAAAAGTTAGAGCTTGAACCTCTATGAGTAATGGACTAGATTTGGTAAAAAATTCAGACCTGACCTAACCCAGCAGCACCTCTACATGGTATTGATACAATTTGATTTTGTGGCATGACATACCAATCCCCATGTGTCACCAAATTAGGATCTTAATAGCTGAAAAGCATTTTACCGTGCCAGTCCAGATGGGTATCGCTACTTGTGGAAGTCCAGATGACAAGTCACGGTAGATCGGGATGGAGAGACCGGCAACCTTTTGGAATACAATGGATAGCCGACGGCAACGCCCTTTATTGGGACCAGCGATTAGGGACCACCCAGCTGATCTCTTGCATCAGTGGCTCACACCGTTCGAAGGTCCTATCCTTGCTCTGGACCGCAACATGACTTCCACGCTTCCCCAAAAGATGGTGCTGTCACCTTTTCCATCTCATGATTCTGGGCCAGAGAGACTCCGATCGCCATGGTGCTTCTCCAACCTTCCATTTATTTTTTTTTTTAATTCAATAAATTAAGAAGCCAGGCGCATGTCAAATTGTTACAAAACGAATCCCATGAACACCAGCTGCCAGCAACATAGAAAGTCTGATAAGAAGAGAATTTCCCTTGTTCTAATTCGCATCCACCCGTCACCATATTACGTTTCCGATGTGCGAGCCTTTCAAAAGTTTCTACCTCCAAATCGCATATTTGTCACTAGAGTAGTTTGTTTTCTTGACCTGTGAAACCATGAATTAAATACTTGCATGTGCATGAATGTTGGAGGAAGGATGGATGACTATAATCTAATCTGATTTAAAGAATTTTTTTGGCCTTTTATGTAAGCTGATTGGTGCATTCTTATTTTGGTGGGTCGGTCTAGTTCTTTTTTGCCTTAAAAAAAGCAAGCATGGAGGATATGCGAACAAAGAGAGAAGTGCTCTTACTTGCGGAAATGGTTATAAATGAGAATAAAAGTTGAGGCCCGAAAAATACATATTTCACTTAACTCCATTTCTTTTTTTTTTTTTGTTATATATATGAATAACAACTATTTATAAAGATTGTGTGAAAAAAAAATTCTGAACCTCTATATATTGGTCATTTTAGCCAATATTATGGATCATTTTATAGAAAAAAGGTTCATATGTCAGTTTCTTTTGTTAATTTTGCCGATTAATGAGATGCCAATATTGTACCAAAAAAAAAAGAGATGCCAATTGCTTAACCTGTCAACTCCTTTGAGCTAACATGGTGCTTAATTATATCATGGGTTGCAATATATTATGAATCAACCGTGTGTTGCAAGCCACACCAATTCTCATGAACTAACAAAATCCTGCCGTCCCACATTGCGGAGTGGTGTCTGTGGGGCACATATTGGATATCAAAGTGTGAAGGAAAATTATGTACATATCTCTTCCAAATGAACACCTAGATGCCGTGTCAAAATAGGCTGTCCTTTCTTTAACCAAGGTAAAGCTTTGGTTACCACTGTACCTCAGAGAGAGAAAAAAAAAAAAAGGACGGTAGAACTTTGGGTGCCAGCGTTGTCAGTTATATATATATATTTTTTTATAATTTTAAAAAATTGGCAAAATAAAATTATTTATTTTAAAAAATATGGCAAAATAAAATTTATTTTTTAAAATATGGTAGTTGTGCTGGGCGTGAAATGATGGATTCAATCCATTACAAAAGAATCCGATTAGTCACTTCGATCTCTTCATTAGCATGAAAATGGCCTACCAATATAATATGGTACAGGATGCACAATTCTTGATAGAACTCAGCAAAGCAGAAATTAATGAACAGGCAACCGTTATCTATAATCAACATATGAGGAAGGCCGAATAGGTATACAATGGACTTCCAGAGAAAATCCTTTACCTTAGCTTCGGTAATGTGGGCTAATGGCTCAATTTCCATCTATTTAGTAAAGTAATTGATAGTGATAGTAAGAACTTCTATCGACCTGATGCTTGAGGGAAGGGTCCAACGATGTCCATTCTAAAGGAATCAGATCTAGGATTTCACAGGTAGATCTTAAAACTTTTCAAGATCTTGCAGCGGAAGTCTTAAATAAATCTAAAATTTATTTAAATAATTTTGTAAACACCTAGATCTCAGATCTATTATATGATCAAAATATGATATAAAATAAAAAATTAAAATTAAATAAAAAAAATTGATCAAATCAACCTAGATGTACACTATATCAAATGCAGGTATGAAGTTTATAAATTAGATCTATTACCTGAGCAAGTTAGAATAGATATACACTACATCAAATGTAGGTATGAAGTTTATAAATCAGATCTATTACCTGAGCAAGTTAGATATTCTAACTTGCTAATCCGAGCTTGAGGATAAAGTCACGAGCTGCACACGCATTCGATCTTTAGGAGTCGTCCACACAAGCCTACGATCTTTGATCTGAAGTCCGATGCAGAAAATCAGTACATCATGCTAGTACTGTGCTGATCCTTCTTCGATGGTCGATCCGATACTTCTTCAAAATTTGAACTCTCTAAAATATGAGAAGAAAGATGAGAGTTTGTTGATCTGAGACCCTCTCAAAAAAAACTCAAAAGAAAGGAGGAGAGATTGAAAATAAAACAGCCCCAGAAGAAGACCCTCTTCTTCTTCTCTTTTCTCTCACCTAGACATCTAGTTTAGTGCCTATGGAACCCCCACACCCAAGGACTCTCTTCCTTTGATTTTTGTACACCCCAAACCTCTCCCAAAGCTCTGTATTCTATAAAAAAATCAGAACAAAATTCATCCAATAAATAGAAAAAAAGAAGAATCCAAGTTAGGTCAAATTCCTAGACTAGAAATATCCAAACATGGAAAGTTGTTGGGGCGCCCAACTCTTAGGCGCCTCCTCCATAATTTTGGCATGGACTAGCAAGGGAGGGTGCACAAAAAAGGAGATTATTTTCATGGAATAAGAGAAGAATTAATTAAAAGAGGGAGCGACACTCAAGGAAAGATATTTTGGTCAACAAGGATTTCATCTCATAGAATCCTAAGCAAAACCAATTCCTCCTTTGGCTTGGTTTTTCATCTAACTTTCAAATATGACTTGGAGGGAGAGAGGGGGCATGAAAATCAGAAAAAAAAGAGATTTTCCATGAAAAATACCTAAAAAATAGGTGTTGGGGGCGTTGGAACCAAGGTGGCGCAAGGAGATAGGGAGTCCTAGTCACACTAGGATTCCTATTTTGACTTGGTCAAACAAGATCTTTTAACCAAATAGAATCAAGATTAAACCAACCCAATTAAATAAGGCCCTAACCCATTTAAGGACTTAATTAAATCAGATTTAATTTTAATTTATTTTTTAATCAAATTAAAAAATTAGGTTAATCTAAGTCCTAGTTAGACTAGGACTAGTTCTTTCTTGCACTTGGCATATCCAATAAACCAATTAAACTTGATCTAATCAAGCACAAAATAAATCTAATTAAATCATATTTAATTAGACTTAATCTCAGCTTATTGACTTAATCAAATTAAGCCAATTAGCAATCCAATTGCTAATTGATCCTCCTGCAATACTTGCACTAGGTTAAACATCAATCATATTGATTGTTTAACCTAGAACGATTCTTAATCATTGATCAACCATCCGATCAGATCATAAGCTCTAATGTGTGTGACCTCATAGGTCCGAACCTAAGTCGATAATATAAGAATAAATTTCTATACCAATCAAAATGACCATCTAGTAATGATACCCGACGATCGGATAGGTCGAAGGTGTAGAACACCATCCTTAGAACCCATGTGGATATAGTTTTCATATAATTCATCTCCTTGATCACAATGCTCATAGGATACATCAGAGTTCAACTATCAACTTTGATCAAGTTATCCACATTATATTTCAAAATATCAAATCCATCTGATGGATTACCCTGACCAAGATTTTGCTATATTGAAATACAGTGATACATTCTTCTCTAACTCTTAGAGTGGTCAATTCCATCTTGATCACACTCCGACTTTACAAGTACTTGACTGTGTTCAGAAGCCTTTCGTTCCTGAATTAGAAATTCAGTTAGTCCGTTACCAAAGCATAGTGAGTTGCTTACAAGTCACTGAAGTGATCTCAGGTCTAAGGGATACTTATACCTATATCCCATCAGAGATATTCTCGATAGTAGAATGATCTGGAGTTAGTCATGTTCAATGATGATGTACCCATACATCTCACATATATTTCATATCAGTGTCTCCACATATCTTGGTTAAGAGGACAACCAACCTATATGGCATATAGCGATCTATGCTCGATAGATGCTGTCGTTCTAATTAACAGTCTATCATTTGATCATGAATAAATTTAAGGACTAATCGATAAATTCTCTCTTTATCGAAACTAAATAGTCCTAAAGACTCATCACAACAATGAAGTTCATTAGAAGATATAAATTTATGATGAAAAAATATGTCAAAATATTTTTTATTAATTAATAAATAAATTACAATATCTCAACCATCAATAGATGGATGATTGGCTTTGGAATACAATTTTCAACACATTCCCCACTGCGCAAAGAGCCAAGGGGTGCCTATGGGGGTCAGCAGCATAGCAGGTCAATGTTGAATATTGGCATTCCATCGACACCGATCGCATCTCCTAACTAGTTCAGCTACATCCTATTGCATGATTTTCTAGTAATATCCTGATTGATATATCTTGTAGGCCAATGATTTATCTCCCAAGTGGTTTTCTCATATCCTCTCATGTATTTCATGTAATGCATGGTCAGCTTCAGACGGGCTCAACCATTTAAGGAGACGCAGGGAAAACTACCTCTCATTTATCTAATCCTCGTGAAAGACATAGCGAGATGCTTGGTGCCTTATCTTTCGAGCTTTCTTTTGATCCATTGGTAGCATCGTATCTATGAGGTAGTGGGCCAGTAGATCGATCCAGCTCGGCTTGCCATCTACTTGCAACATGGGTGCAGGTTCCACAATACTAGGTCTCTTCATTATATACCTCAAAGAATGATTCTTTGTGTAGGTTTCCTAGTGCAGAGGTCCCAGCTTGGACAATAGGTCTACTCTAGAGTTTTTTGACCTTGATACCTACTAGATAGTAAAGCTCATAAATGCAAAGATTAAAATCCTTTACCTTCCATAGATACCTTTTCATGTTCTCTTCCTTGCCCTCGTAGTCGCCTAAAAAATGTCCAACCATCAATTATGAATCATTGCAGAACTTCAGATGCCGCACTCACAGCTCCTTGGCTATTTTGAATTCGTTGGCTAGGGCATCATACTCAACTTCGTTGTTGGTGGTTGAAAATTCAAAGCATAAAGCATACTCCATGATGCTCCCCTCTGATCTAGCAAGAATCAGTCTTGCTTCTGATATGATGGAGCTTGACGACCCATCTACGTGCATGACCCATAGTTTGGATTTTTCTCTTGGTAAATTTTCTTCAGTCGGATCAGTTTCTGTAGGCCTCTTCTTAGGGATGGTGCATTTCAGGATAAAGTCTACCAACACTTGTGCCTTTATGGAGGGCCAGGGCCAAAACTTTACATCAAACTTCGTGAGTTTGATTGCCTATTTTACTATTTGGCCTAATGTATGTAGCCGATATAAAATAGACTTCAAGGGTTGATCGGTTAGAAGAACTATGATATGAGCTTGGAAGTAGAGTCAGAGATTTTTGATCTAGATAACAAGTGTACTAAACATCAACTTTTTGTGGTTTTGCTGATGTAATAAATTGGCCTTTAGACCTTGCCTTCCTCATGGATGAGGATTGAACTTATGGCGATGGGTGAAACTACCAAATAGAGATACAACTCTTTGCTTGGCTCGGGTATGCTGGGGAGTGAAGTAGAGCTGAGGTAACCTTTCAATTCCTCAAATAGTTGCTGACACTCTTTAATCCACTAGAAGTCTTTCAGTTGCTTGAGAACTTTAAAAAAAGGAAGACACCATTTAGCCAACCTGGAGATGCATCGGCTAAGGGCAACCACTTTGCTTGTGAGGCATTAGACCTCTTTTGTTGACCTTGGAGGGCTTATTTTTGCATAGCCTAAATCTTTTCGGGATTAGCTTTTATATCTTAGTATGAGATCATAAATTCGAGAAGTTTTTTTGAGATGACTCCGAAAGTGCATTTCACTAGATTCAGCTTCATCTAATATTTATGAAGGATTGCAAAAGTCTCCTTAAGGTTGCTGATGTAATTGCTCGAAGATGGTTCTTGACTAGCATATTATCCAAATATACCCTCCATGTTTTGACCAATTTGACCTTTGAAAATCTTATTTACTAGTTATTGATAAGTAGCATGTGCATTTTTTAGATCAAAGGGCATAACCTGATAATATAAAAGACCTCGATTAGTAATAAAAGTAATTTTCTCCTCATCCTTAAGTGCCATCTGGATTTTGTTATAGCCGAAGAAGACATCCATGAAGTGAAGAGCTTGTGGCCTAAAGTAACATCCACTAGTTGGTCAATCTATGGCAGCAGATAACTATCTTTTTGATAAGCCTTATTTAGGTTGGTGAAGTTTATGCAGATTCGTTATTTATTATTTACCTTCTTTACAAGGACTATATTTGTAAACCAATTAGTTTAGGTCACTTCTCTGATGAATCTAGTACTGATTAGCTTGTCCACTTCTTCAGGAATCACCTTTGGCCATTCCAGAGCAAAACTTTACTTCTTTTGCTTTATGGGTCAGTATGCGGGGTTCACGTTCAGTCGATGCATCATGACTCCAGGTTTAATGCCTAGCATGTCAGCAGACAACCAGGCAAAAATATCAGTATTCTCCTATAAAAAGAAAGTGAGGTGATTTGTGGTTATCTTATCTAGGTTTGACCCAATTTGAACTGCATGCTGCATGTTTCCATCTCTTAGTGGAATCATGATTAGATCTTCCACGGGCTCCTCGCGCTCCTTAGCTAACTTGTCATAGGTGTCCAATCCTTCAACAGGAAGAGCTCCGGGTGATTTTGCTCCTCGGATAGTGATTGTATAGCATTGCCGTGCTAAAGTCTGATCTCCTTGAATTTCTCTAACCCCTTGTCTTATTGGAAACTTTACTAGCAAATGGTATGTTGACACCATAGCCCAAAGAAAATTTAACCCCGGCCACCCAAGGATGGCATTATATGCTGAAAATGTTTTGACCACTAAGAAGTCGATTTAGACCATGGATTGTCGAGGCACCCAAACGGCTATGACCGGCAAGGTAATGACCCCTTCCATGGGCATAGCATCATCGAAGAATCCTACAAGTGGGGAATCGAGTTTTTCCAACCGATCTGAGAAAATGTCCATCTTAGAGAATGCATCATAAAATAACAAGTTGATCGAGCTTCCATTATCTACCAAGATGCGGCATACATCATAATTTATAATATTTAAGACTAAAATCATTACATTATTGTACAAGAACTAGACTCTTTGCGCATTTTCTTCGAAAAAGGTGATAGCCTCTTTAGTCTTCTTCCTCTTGACTGACTCCCTAGGATCTCTAGCTCCTTTGCTATGCTACCCCCAAGTGATAGCATTTATCACCTTGACTCTTGGTCAGTTGTCCGTGGATTCTTCTTGTCAAGGTGGCTCTGGTAGTTAAGATGGTCCTAGTAGAGCCTCTTGCTGCTCTCTCTTGTGTCTGAGGAATTTATCCAGGTGCCTGCACCGGATATACTTCTTAATCTCATTTTAGAGCTAGATGCATTCTTTGGTGTTGCGGCCATTATCACGATGGTAGAGGTAATACTTGCTCGAATTGCGCTGATCAAGACTAGCTCACATCCTTCTTGCTCTGGGTAATTGTTCCCTTATTTCCATCAGAATTTATATCCTAAGGGCATTTAAGGGAGTATAGTTGGCAAATCTCCTCAGCGGCAATGTACACTATTGGCCCTTAGAAGGACTCCTGGGTCATCGGTTCCAAGGAATAGTACTTTTAGACCGCTGATGTTGGGGTAGAGTCTTGGATTGTTGGCGATCTTCTCATCTTGGTGAAATCTTTCTTTCTTTATCTGTCTTTTCTTTAGCTGTAAGATCAATCGAAGTCCCATGCAGCTTGAAGGCTTCTTTAGTATGGGCATATTTTTCTATCCGAGTCAACATCTTGGTGAAATCCTTTAGGTATTTCTTCTCCAATGAAAAAAGGAACGAATTCTTCAGGAGTCTGCCTTTTAGGGTGGTCATTGCAACATCACATACCTCAAAAATGGTCATATTGAAGTAGCTTACATAAGATCGGAGGGATTCTTCTTTCCTCTGCTTGATGTTGACCAAGGAATCAGATCTCTGGTGCTGCCTTTTGTTGCTCACAAAGTAGGCTACAAATGACCTACTGAGCTGGTCAAATGAATGAATAAAGCCTAGCCATAGACTTGAATACTAGTACTGAGCCCCATTTTTCAGTGTGCAGTGGAAGGCTTGGCACAAGGTCTTATCAGTTGTCCGTTGAATGTGCATTAAGGCCTTGAAGCTTTCTAAATGATTGACTAGGTTGATGGACCTATCATAGGTTTCTAGTTGTGGCATTTTAAAATGACTAGGGAGTGGCTCCTACATGATCTTGGTTCTAAAATATGGATTGGTATTGAAGCCGAACTGGTCATCCTGAATTAGGGCTTGATTACGTAATGCCTCGATTCATCGGTTCATTTCCTGGAGCCTACGGTCGATGTCAGCATCTTGGGCTATATAGGCTTTTGAGTGCTGTAACGAAGACTGTACTAGGATGGAGTCATCACTATATTGGGGTGTTGGAGATCATGTCATTCCCCACCTGGGACTCCTAGGTTGATTGAGTTGAGTCTACCTTCCCCACTCCAGGGTATGCGGGGAAGGTCAAGGTGGTTCCAATTGAGGCACCTCCTGTGATGTAGGATTGGTCCACCGCATTACCTAGACCACCATGACCAAATCACACACCTGCTAAACCAACAAGTTGAATTGCTTGGGATGGTGGAGGCAGAGCTTCTGGCTGCTACATCTAAGCATGGGTGTTGGCTAGATTTTCAGCCAGCCTGGAAGTAGCAGCGTTGGAACATCATGATGAGGTTTCTCTATGCAGTGCCATAGTTTTCAATCTCTTACTCCTTCCAAAAAATGAGCTTGGGCCCTTCATCTAGCATCAACCTATTGCTGTAGAACTCCTAGCTCAGGTCGGTTTGGCTATAGGTAGGCGGTGACTATAGGATAGCGATGGTAAGACCTACAACACAAGTTCTTGGCTGGAGTAGACTCTAATGGAGATCCTCCAATGCTCAAGTTGAAGTTTGTAATAGATGAAAAAGAGAGAGTATGAGAGAGATTGTACTTATCTTGGAATCTTCTGTGAGCTTGTATTTATAGGTAGAGGTCGTTATGCTATAAGGGAGCAGGATCGTAAGGGCGTTACTTTTGCCATTTTGGGCGCAACGTTCTTGATATCATCAACTTGATTTGGCGAGAATCGAGAGTTATCTATTATCTTTAAAAAAATAAAGTATGAAGAGAAAGTTTTGCTGTAACCTTTTTCATATGTTTTCATTGAGCAGTTTATCTCTTTTTATAGAAGAAAAATATTACAAGGGAAGCATATGGTATCAACTAATGATAGAAAGTCAAGGAGAAAATAAAAGAAAATAAAATGTTAATCAGGCCTTCCTATTTTGGTTTATTCTATTGTTGATCTTTGGAATCTTCTGCATGGTTGGCGCAATCTGCATGGTTGGCATAATTTGGTTCCTTCATGGGCGTAGTTTATATGGTTGGCATGATTTGCATAGCACAGTTGGCATGATTTGCATGACATGGTTGGCATGATTTGGTGCATAATTTTGTTCTTTTACAATATGATTTGGTTCTTTTACACCCTCTCTCAAGCTAATGGTGGAACAAGAGTGAAGCCCAAGCTTGGTTTGTAGATACTAAAAGACTTCCTTGGATAATAATTTCGTAAAGAGATCAGCCAACTAAGAAGAGGATGGAACCAGCAGCCACCTTTTCTTTAATAAAATGATAATCCAATTTGATATGTTTTGTACGAGTATGAAAAATTGGATTAATAGTCAGGTGAAGAGCACTGATGTTATCATAAAAGAGAGCTGAGGTGGGGCAAGTAGAGGAACACCGATATCATGCAAGAGATAAGAAACCCAAGTAATTTTAGCTGTAGTGATAGTCATTGCATGATATTCAGCCTCCGAACTAGAGCGAGCAACTGTAGCTTGTTTCTTCGAGCTCCAAGAGATATAATTAGCACCAAGAAAATTGTAATAACCAATAGTACTTCTGCGAGTGTCGAGACAATCTGCCCAATCGAAGTTAGAGAACCCATAAAGAGAGAGTGGTGAATAAGAGAGAAAGCGAACGCCATAATTGGGAGTAGCTTTGAGATAGCGTAGGATGTGCTTAGCAGTACAAAAATGAGCATAGGTGGAGGCATGAAGATGCTGGCAAACCTTATTGACCACCTAGACAATATCTAGTTATATGAAGGTAAGTTACTGCAGGGGCCAATTAGACTACGAAAAGTTAAGGCATCAACAGCCTCATGATAGGAGTAGTGACCAGAATCTTTAACAACAATGGTGGTGGAGGTAGATTTCTAGAGCAAATCTAAAGTGTATTTTCTTTGGGATAAGAAAAGTCCTCCTAGACTTCAATGGCAAGAAAGTAATGAAGAAATCTGAGATCCTTAAGAGAAAATTCGTGGCCCAACCATTGTAGTAGATCCTGAATAAAGCTGTTCTCATTTCCTGTTATAAGGATGTCGTCAACATAAATTAGAAGAAGAACCATAGTACCATGAGAGTGATAGATAAAGAGAGATGGGTTAGCTCGACTGCAGTAAAATCCAATATCTAAGAGAAATTGAGAGAGACGATCACACTAGGCCTGAGGTGCCTATTTGAGACCATAAAGAGATCGCTGTAGCTTGCAAACAAATGAAAGAAAACGAGAGTCCGCAAAACCTAGGGGTTGTTCCATGTAGATAGTTTCCTTTAGGTGACCATGGAGGAAGGCATTCTTAACATCTAATTGATGAATCTTCCAATCTTGATAGAGGGAGAGAGCCACCACTAGCCTTATGGTGGTATGTTTAATTACTGGATTGAACGTTTCATCATAATCAACACCAAATACTTGAGAGAAATCTTGAGCAACTAGCCATGCTTTATAGCAATCAATGGACCCATCTTCTTTATATTTCAACCAAAAAACCTATTTAGAGCCTATAACATTAGTAGACGAAGGTCAAGGCACTAGAGTGATGGGAAGCAAGCAGGGTTTCTAGCTCTACTTTCAATTTTTTTTTAAAAATTAATTATAGAAAAAATAAAAATTAATCTAATTAATTTATAAAGAGCTATTAACCTAATCTATAAATCCTATATTATTATGATCTAATATGATATACATGCATGCTTTGAAATCTAAAAATAAAACAGCTACAGGTAGTAACATAATTTTACTAATCTATGTTCAGAACACATTATCTTGCGCGGGTAGACGAACTCCACAATTAAATCACCAATGATCTAATCATCAGGTAGATCTAATCATTGCGATGCAGCCACATATACATTTGGCCTTCATGGATGGTCCACACGAGGTCCTGATCCCGATCGGCTCCTCCTGAGTGTTAGCTCGATGAAGAACGCTTCCAACAGCTAGATCTGATTGAATAATTTTGATCTCCCTCCATCAAAACTTTGGATACTCTAGATTAGCAGGACGGGTAGAAGAGAAGATGAGAAAGTACTCAAAAAAAATTCATGAAGATCTGACGCCCAGATCTTGTGAAATCAAAATAAAAACCCTAGGTCAAGATCTAGGGCAGCACAGCACTCAAACCTTGGCTCCTAGTTTTCTCTCCTAATTTTTCTTCTCAAATTTTTTTCTTATTTTTTTTAGACTATGGAAGGGCTCATAAACTAGAGAAGAGAAGTCTCAAAAAGAATCTCACTCAGAAAAAATTTTAAAAATTTTATATAGGGCAAACAAGTCAAGGTGGCATGTGAAAGAGTTGGGATGAAGTGGTTTGCTATTTGAATTCAAATCCCAATTGAACTCAAATTGCAACCAAATCAAACCCATCCATTTAGGATGTGAGAAGTGAGGGGAAAAACCTTCTTTTGCATGGAAATAATTTCATGAGAATATCTTTCTCATGGAGAAAAAAAAGGGCGCAAAGAGGGTGAGGTGGCACATGGAAGACTAGGTCAAACTAGTCTCATAATTATACATCTAATTAAACTAACCCAATCTAAATTGGCTAGGTCTAATTAGATCAGATTAAATCCAACTTATTTAGGCTTAATTAGGCTTAATTAAATCTTAATCAAATCAAAAATTAAATAAGCCCAACCTATGATCAAATCAGCAATCATACTTCTTCGGTGATTAGGTCATCTCATAACCTTATTGGATCAAATCCAACTGAATCTAGTTCAATTGGACTTGATCCAAAAATAATTACTCAATTAAATTAAGTTAATTAATAATCAAATTATTAATTAATTTTTTAATAAATACATAGTCCAAATCTTATGGGTATCAGGACAACAGAGTTTCATCAAAATGAAACTCTTGATTAAAGAGTCCCAAACTAGTGGGACTCCTGATCCTGGTGTCTGAAACAAGTAAAACTCATGATCACAGAGTTCAGACTCTCAATCACAGAGTCTCAGATAAGTAGGACTTAGAGTCCTAGAGCAGTAGGACTCTTGGTCGAAGAGTGCCAGTCCAATGGGACTCTTGACCATAGAGTCCCAATCCATTAGGACTCTTGATCACAGAGTCCCAAACAATTAGAACTCAGAGTTCTAATGCAGTAAGACTCTTGGTCAAAGAGTTTCAATCCAGTGGGACTCTTTATCATAGAGTTTCAGTTCAATAAAACTCTTCACTAGCCATTAGATCAGATAGGAACCTCTAGTGTGTATGATCCCGTAGGTTTGAACCTAAGCCAATAGCATAGGAACCACTTTCTGTACTAATCAAAGTGACCATCTAGCAATGATACTCAATGTCCGGATAGATTGAATAATTGTAATCATAATATTCAGAATCTACATGAATATGGTTACTGCATAATTCATCCGTTTGACCTCTGTGTATGAGGATGACTTAGAATTAAATTATCAATCCTGAAAGATACATCCAAATTGTGCCTCAAAGTAATTAGCCCTGCGACTCCTCACTAGGACTATCCTAGCCAAGAATTTGCTAAATTAAAATATAATTGAACACGACTCCTAAATCAAAGTGGTCAATCCCATCTTGACTCTTACACCGACTCTTCAAGTACTTGACTATGCTTAGAAATCTTTCATCATTGAATTAAAAATTCAGATAGTCCAGCACCAAAGCACCATGAGTTGCTTGAAAGTCACTATGGTGATCTCAGATTGGAGGGACACTTATACCCATATTCCTATCAGAGCAAATCTTGATAGTAGAAAAGCTTCGAAGTTGATCACGTTCAGTGCAGATATATCTCTACCTCTCACTTACATGCTATATCAGTATTTACATGCTCCTTGATTAAGAGGACAACCAATCCATATGGCACACAATGATCTACACTCGATAAACATTATCATCCTTGATAATAATGTATCATTTGATCGCAAACAGATTTAAAGACTAAACAATAAATCATTCTTTGTTGATTCTAAATAGTCCTAAGAACATCACCACAACACAGGAGTTCATTAAAAGATGTGAGATTTTATGATGATAAAATATCAAAATAAATTTTATTTAATAATAATTCATATACAAATATAAAAAATAGCACAACCATCAATAGGCTGATGATTGGATTTAGAATACTATTTTCAACAATCTTTCACTTGAACTAAAGCCAATTGATGGAGTATCTAATACGCATCTTCGACTTGAAGTCATTGAACTCCTTCACTGAAATAGCTTGAGTGAATGGATCGGCCAGATTCTTTTTTTCATCGATCTTCTGAAGATCGACATCACCTTGATCCACGATCTTTTGGATAAGATGATAGCGGTGTAGAATATATTTTGTTCACTGGTGTGCCTTGAGTTTCTTCACCTAGGCAATGGCTCCAGAGCTATCACAGTAAAGCAAAATTGGACCATCAAGGAAGGATGCTACTTCGAGCTCGGTGATGAATTTCTTCAGCCACACTGCTTCTTTGGTAGCATCTGATGTAGAGATATACTTTGCCTCATAAATTGAGTCGACCATAGTGTGCTGCTTGAAACTCTTCCAACAAACAGCTCTATCATTAAGGATAAACACATATCCCTACATATTTTTGCTGTCATCATGATCAGACTGAAAACTAAAGTCTATAAATCCAACAAGTCTCAGGTCTGACTCACCATAAACAAACCACTGATCCTTAGTATTTCTCAAATACTTTAGTATGATTTTAACAACCTTTCAATGGTTCTCTCTTGGATCAACTTGGTATTTACTCACTACCCCTACTAAATATGCCACATCTGATTGCGTACATGTCATGGCGTACATAATAGAATCCACTATCGAAGTATATGAAATTCTATTTATATGCTCTCTCTCTTGAGGTGTTGCCGGACAATCTCTCTTCGAGAGAGAAATTCTATGGTCTATCGGTAGATAGCTCTTCTTGAAATTCTTTATGTTGAATCTTTTAAGCATAGTATCAATGTACGTGGACTGAGATAAGTCGAGCAACCTTTTAGATCTATCTCTATAGATCTTCATCTCTAGGATGTACGAAACTTCTCCTAAATTCTTCATGAAGAATTGTAACGACAGTTAGATCTTTATTTCTTATAATTTAGGGATATTATTCTTGATTAAAAGAATGTCATCCACATACAATATCAGAAATACAATCGTTGGACCATTAGTCCACTTGTATATGCAGGGCTTTTCTCCATTTTTAACAAAACCATACATCTTGATCGTCCTATTGAAATGTATGTTTCAACTTTGAGATGCCTGCTTCAGTCCATAAATGAATCTTTGAAGCTTACACATGCATCTTAGACTCATCTGTGGATGTGAATCCTTCAGATTGTATCATATATATACCTCTTCTTCTAGCTCTCCATTCAGGAAAGCTGTCTTCACATCCATCTATCAGATCTGATAGTCCAAATGGGTAGCTATCATAAGTATGATATGAATGAATTTGACCATTATCACAGGGAAAATGTCTCATTTTAGTCTATACCATAATATTGACGATACCTCTTGGCAATCAGATAGACTTTATAGGTCTCCACCTTCCTGTCTGTGCATCTTTTCTTCTTGTAGACCCACTTACATTCTATGAATTTTATCCCTTCAGATGGGTCAACCAATGTCTATACATCATTAACCTTCATCGACTCCATTTTGGATTTCATGACCTTAAACTATTTTTTAGAGTCGGATCTCTGCATTGTATCCATGTAAGTGATTAGATCTTCATCATTCTCATCGAGTTCGACAGGATCACTATTTTGGACTAAGAAATCATAGTATCTGTCTGGTTGACGTGGTACTCTACCAGACCATCTTAAAGGTGCAGGTTCAATGGGATCCAAATTTGATCTAATTAAATCAGATTTAGGTTCAGCTACTTATGTCAGTTTTTCTACCTATCGAACTTTCTTAAGTTTGACCTTAGAGGCATTAGTTCCTTCACCTAGAAACTCTTTTTCTAAGAAGACTGCCTTAAGGCTGACAAATACTTTTTGCTCATTAGCTAGGTAGAAATAATACTCTTTGGTCTCTTTTGGATATCCTATGAAATAATACTTGTCAGACCTAAGTCCAAACTTGTCCATTACTAAATATTTGACATAAGTCGAACATCCCAAATCCTAAGATGCAAGAGTACTGGATTACGTCCTATCCATATCTCATATGATATTTTGGAGACAGACTTACTCAAAATCCTATTTAAAAGGTAATAGGCTGACTCAAGCACATATCCCCATAAGAAGATAAATAGATCAGCAAATTCCATCATGGATCGAACCATGTCCAACAAGATTTGATTTCTTATTTCAGACATACCATTATGCTGTGGTGTTCTAGAAGAAGTCCATTAGAAGAGAATTTCATTCTCTTCTAGATATGTCAAAAATTTACTGGAAAGGTACTCACTCCCTCGGTTAGATTGAAAAATTTTAATATTTTTTTTAGTTTATTTTTCTATCTCATTATGGAATAGTTTGAATATTTTAAATGACTCTGATTTATGTCTCATTAAATAGACATACCCATACCTCGATAGGTCATCTGTGAAGGTTATAAAGTAGAAATATCCACCTCTAGCACTTGAACTCATGGGTCCACATACATCAGTATGTACTAGACCTAAGAGTTCATAGCTTGCTCACTTTTTTTAGTAAAAGATGACTTGATCATTTTATCAAGAAGATAAGACTCACAGGTCGGAAGTGATTCACAATCATCAATTTCAAAAAAATTTTCTTGAGCCAACCTGTTTATTCTATTCTTGTTAATATGATATAGCCTACAGTGCCAAAGGTAGACTTCTGACACGTCATCTAATCTAGAGTATTTATCGAAGAATTGAACCATGTTAATAGACTGTGATAGTAAATAAATATCGTTATTCAATTATCCAATATAAATCATAATATTATTCAAAATGATATCATAAAAATTTTTTTTTTGAAAATTAATAATTATTCTTGGCCAAAAGGCCAACAGAAACAACATTAATAAAAAATTTGGATAGAAGTGGCATTCACTAAGAACAACTTTATAAGAATTGATTATAAGGTTCATGGTTCCTAAAGCTAAAACTGAAACTTATCTTCCATCTTCAACGTTCAGGAACCTCTCACCTTCATCAAATCTTCTACTGATCTATAAATTCTGTATCGAATTACAAATATGATAAGAACTTTCAGTATCTAATACCCAGACAGTAATATCATATATTGAAAAGTTGCAAGGTGTTATCATATAATTATCTTGCCCAGCAATAGCTTGCTTTTTTCTCAGTCTATTCGGATCCAGGGAGATAATGTACTGAGGATAATTTCTCTTCCAGAGCCTCTGCTTCTTGCAAAAAAAGCACTCCGCCTGGCTCTGGTTGGGCTTGCACTTTTTGGTCTAATCCTGTGCATTTATCGTGGCATGAGGCTGCACCTTTTTGTTCTTCTTCTTCTTGTTCTTCTTTTCTTTCTTAAAGGATCGACGACTAGAAGAAGACCCTTCTATTACATTCACCGTCTCCTTGTGGAGCTGATAATCCTTCTCAAAGTTCTGCAGCAACCCCAATAAATCATGGTAGTTTACTGTAGGCTTTGTTATTCAAAAATGAGTAAGAAAAGGAAGGAAGAACTTGGGCAAAGAATTAAGAATCGTATCCTTCTCGAGCTACTCGTGCAGAAAAAAGCCCTGCTTACTCAAGCGCTCAATCATCTCGATCATGTACAATACATGATCGGTGACTGAGATCCCATCCCTCATTCGAGCATTGAAAATGGCATAACTAGTCTTGTGCCTCTCAATATCATCAGGCATGCCAAAGGAGTCATTCAATATTTGAATACATACAAGATTAGTCAATACATACAAGATCTGCTCATGCTCTAGGATGATTTTCAACTTTCAATACCAGCTATCGAAGTTGGATCCCATTAATTTATCATTATCTAATAACTATCGGAGTGACAAGATAGTAGTTATTTCTGTATTAAGAAAAATCAAACCTAATTAGTATATGAATTATTAATCCTAAAGACTTGAACTTTAGTCTAAAGATTCTTTCACTATTTTATTCAAACTGGTAGCCTCTACCTCCAATTTGAGAAATTACTTTAATTTCTTAGTGAGTACTAGAATCCACACAGACTATACATAAGCCCAACTTTGGTTGGTCAATCCATGTGCATCTATGGATAGATTCATAATCAATTATTTCTCTAAATAATTTCTAGTATTTTAATTTTGCTCCGAGAATCTAATCAGTAGGCTTTGGCCTCCACTAAAAGAATTCGGTTAGGTCCAACCATTAACATGACTATATCTAGTGTATCTGACTAATGAATGATCAGGCCTAATTTTGATCGGCTAACCTGAGCACCATTAGAAGACACGACCAAATCATCATATTATGGATGATAATTTCATTAGTTAATAAACATCAGGCCTTTGAGCCTCCAATGATGATTAAACTAATAGACTCATTATCACTCAACTTAATGGGAGGCTATGACCTAATTATCATTATAACTATTTCATTTTTAAGGATCTAATAATTTTAGAAAATTTAGTTAACTTATTTTTTTTAAAAAAATAGAGAATTAACCGACCAAATTTGCTCCTCCCACTGACTTCACCAAATCAGATAAAAAAAGGATCTAATTCAAGCCAGCATTAGAAGCACCTAAATCAATCACACTAATTTACCTAATTGATATGGGTGAGCCTAAATCATCAATTGATCTAATCAAAATTTAACTCACCAAGATGGTCAGATAAGTGAGATAAGTGAAAGGGATATATCATTAACTCATCAAAGATCGAATCAATACGAGTAGCTTTCAATTAAAAATTACTGGTCTAGACTGTCAGACTTATCTTAGACACCATCCGATTCATTAGTTTCAATTTGACCAATCTAGCAATTTCGAATTCGACCACGTAGCCACGAATCAAGTCCATTTGGTCCTCGTTAAAGGCATGGACTTGACCAACTATAACTATTATAATTGAGTTTATAGAGTTCTTAACCTAATCTAAATCAATATTTAGTTAGATTTGATCAATTACTCTAAATTAGTCCATTCTTTATTTAACCTTAAGTCTAACCTAATTAATGGACTTAATTCATCTAACCCAATAACCCATATTTTATGATTAATGACTTAGAATCTTTAATTTATAGTTCTAGATCCTAATTCAACATATTTAATTCTTAATTAAGTTTTTGGACTGAGGGTTGGGGTTTGATATTTCAAAAATATTTTTTAAAATTTTGAAAGTTTCAACACAACTTAGCACTATTCACCAAATAGGCCGACCTATTTCAAAAATTGGATCGACTCATTTCACAAATAGTACTAGTTGTAGGTTTTAATCTAGATCGATGTATAATACATAAAAATTATGAATCAAATTAGATCTAATCTAAACTTTTATTCATGATTAAAAATTAGATCAAAAACATACAATCAAATCATAAAAATCATTAGATTAAATCTAAAATTTTATGATTTAATGATATAGATTAGCATGTACTAGGACAACCTTTACTGTAGGGGATAAATCCTATAACAGAACAATCTATGATCCGTGCGATCATATTATTTTATTTTTAGATCTAAAAAGTTAAATTATTATTTAGATCTAATCTAAAAAATAATCTAAACATACATATAGATCACATTAAATAACCTAGATGCTCTGATATCATTGATGGAAAGCAAACAGAGTTTCTAGCTCTACTATTAATTTTTTTTTAAAAATTAATTATAGTAAAAATAAAAATTAATCTAATTAATTTATAAAGAGCTATAGATCTGATCTATAAATTTTATATTACTAGAATCTAATATAATATACATGCATGCTTTGAAATCTAAAAATAAAATAGCTGCAGGTAGTAAAATAATTTTAGTAATTTATGTGTTTAGAACACGTTATCTTGCATGGGTAGATGAACTCCACAATTGAATCACTATCGATCTAATCATCAGATAGATTTGATCATTGCGACATAGCCACACACGCATCTGACCTCCATGGATGGTCCATATGAGGTCCTGATCCTGATCGGCTCTTTTCGAGTGCTAGCTCGATGAAGAATGCTCTTGATAGCATGATCTAATTGAATAATTTTGATCTCCCTTCATAAAAACTTTGGATGCTATGAATTAGCAGGATGGGCAGAAGAGAGGTTAAGGAAGTACTCAAAAAATTTTTACGAAGATCTGACGCTCAGATCTTATGAAATCAGAATAGAAATCTTAGATCAAGATGTAGGGCAGCACAACACTCAAACCTTGGCCTCTAGTTTTCTCTTCCAATTTTTCTTCTCAGATTTTTTTTCTTATTTTTTTAAGGCTATGGAAGGGCTCATGAACTAGAGGTGAGAAGTCTCAAAAAAAATCTTGCCCAAAAAAAATTCCAAGAATTTTATATAGGGCAAAAAAATTAAGGTGGCATGTGAAAGAGTTGGGATGAAGTGGTTTGCTATTTGAATTCAAATCCTATTTGAATTCAAATTGCAACAAGATCAATCCCATCTATTCAGGATGTGAGAAGGGAGGTGAAAGCCTTCTTTTGCATGAAAAAAAATTTCATGAGAACATCTTTCTTGTGTAGAAAAAAAAGGGTGCAAAGAGGGTGAGGTGGCACATGGAAGACTAGGTCAAACTAATCTTATAATTATTCATCTAATTAAACCAATCCAATCTAAATTGGTAAGGCCCAATTATACTATATTAAACCTAACTTATTTAGGCTTAATTAGTCTCAATTAAATCTTAATCAAATCAGAAATTAAATAAGCCCAATCCCTGATCAAATCAATAATCATACTTTCTTGGCGATTAGGTCATCTCATAACCTAATCGGATCAAATCCAACTGAATCTAATTTAATTGAACTTGATCCAAAAATAATTACTCAATTAAATTGAGTTTATTAGTAATCAAATCACTAATTAAATCTCTCATAAATATAGAGTCCAAATTCAGTGGGTATCAGGATAACAGAGTTCTATCAAAATAAAACTCTTAATCGAAGAGTTCCAAATCAGTAGGACTCTTGATCCTGGTGTCTGAAATGAGTGAAACTCATGATAATAGAGTTCAAACTCTCGATCATAGAGTCTCAAATAAGTAAGACTCAGAGTCCTAGAACAATAGGACTCTTGGTCGAAGAGTCCCAGTCCATTAGGACTTCTGATCATAGAGTCTCAGACAACCAAGACTCAGAGTCCTAATGTAGTAAGACTCTTGATTGAAGAGTCTCAATCTAGTAAAACACTCGACCATAGAGTTTTAGTCTAGTGAAACTCTTCACTAGCCATCAGATCAGGTAGGAACCTCTAGTGTATGTGATCCCGTAGGTTTAAATCTAAGTCGGTAGCACAGAAATTACTTTCTATACTAATCGAAATGACCATCTAGCAATGATACCCGATGTTTGGATAGATCCAATAGTCGTAATCATAATATTCAGAATCTATGTGAATATGGTTACTACATATTTCATTCCTTTGACCTCCGTGTATGAGAATGACTCAGAATTAAGCTGTCAACCCTGAAAGATACATCCAAATCGTGTCTCAAAGCAGTTAATCCCATGACTCCTCACTAGGACTTCCCTGGTCAAGGATTTGCTAAATTGAAATATAATTGAACACAACTCCTGAACCAGAGTGGTCAATCCCATCTTGACTCACACACTGACTTCTTAAGTATTTGACTATGCCCAAAAATCTTCCATCACTGAATTAAAAATTCAGGTAGTCCAGCACCAAAGTACAGTAAGTTGCTTGAAAGTCACCATGTGAGCTCAGGTCAGAGGGATACTTATACCCATATTCCTATCAGAGCAAATCTTAATAGTAGAAAAACTCTGAAGTTGGTTATGTTCAGTGCAGATGTACCCCTACATCTCATCTACATGCTATATCAGTATCTATACACTTCTTGGTTAAGAGGACAACCAACCTATATGGCACATAATGATCTATACTCGATAAACATTGTCATCCTTGGTAACAACATATTATTTGATTGCAAACTGATTTAAAGACTAAATGATAAATCTTTCTTTGTCGATTCTAAATAATCCTAAGAATATCACCACAATACAGGAGTTCATTAAAAGATATGAGATTTTGTGATGATAAAATATCAAAATAAATTTTATTTATTAATAATTCATATACAAATATAAGAAGTAGCACAACTGTCAATAGACTGATGATTGACTTTGGGACACTATTCTCAATATAGAGTCCATGTTTAATTTGCTTCAAGAGCCACTAATTCTTCCTTCATAGCAGCAACCTACTGGTTATTCTTTATTGCAGTCTTCCAAGTTTGGGGCTTCTGTTTCGCAGCAAAAGTATGAAAAGAGTCCGATGGCTTCAAGGCTGGATTTAGCTGAGCCTTATGATGGGTAACCATGGGGTGAGAGTTGAGAGATAGTGGAGCTGGTGAGAGTTCCACGATCAACGAATCAGGAAGCCCATCATAATTATAATGACCATTAGAAGATGAAGCAGGCGCATCTGAAAGGGAGCCAGAGTCGACGAAGCTAGTGAGAGTTCCTGACAATGGAACCAAGGGTTCTGTGATCGGAGATGCAGGAGAAGGATCATCAGAAGACACCAAGGGACTGATGAAACAATAGGATTTTTCTCAGGAAATTCATCAACTACAAGGGTAGGAATAGAAACTGAATTGTCCTAAAAAATTGGAGAGTCAGTACAAGAGGAGGATGTAGGTGGTAACATAGACTCCGGCATGGTAGAAGATGATCTTGTAGTAGAAGGAAGCCACTCATCTAGATCAAGAAACTTGACCATATCAAGATTTGTTGCAGAGCAATAGGAAGAGTGGCCATGTTTAAAAGAAAGATATTGCTCATCAAATACTACATGCCGGAAGGTGAACACTCGCTTTGTTTCTGGGTCAAGACATCGATATCCTTTATGTCGAGGACTGTATCCAATAAAAATGCAAGGATACATTTTCTTAGCAAACTTGTGAGGGAGAGAGTGGTGCAAAGATGAATAACATCGACACCCAATAACACGCAAGCCTTCATAAGAAGGAGCATGGCCATAGAGATGATGATATGGACTTTGATTATTGAGACTAGGAGTGGGCAGCTGATTGATCAGATAAGCTACTGAGACAAAAATTTTAACCCACAAAGCAAGAGGCAAATTTGCATGAAACATCATTGTGAGTGCTATTTCAACCAAGTGCCTGTGCTTACGTTCAGAGATATCGTTTTGCACTGGTGTGCCAGGATACGAAACTTGTAATTGAATACCATTATGGGACAAGTGAGATAAGAAAATAGTGAAATTATATTCTCCTCCACCATCACATTAAAAAATCTTAACACATCTGTCAAATTGATTTTGACCAAGTTTTTGAAACTTGAGAAAGTGATCAAAAAATTCAGAATTTTTTTTTTCAGTAGATAGATCCAGATAAGGTGCGAAAAATCATTAACAAAGAGAGCATAATAATAAAATGCTTGAACTAAAGTAACAGGAGCTGGACCTCATAAATCACTATGAATTTTGTCAAGTGGAAAGTTGAAAATGGTATTAGATAAAGAAAACCAGAGTTTACAATTTTTACCCATCTGACAGCTAGTACAAATAGACGGAGTTGTAACCCAATGGCTAATGTCCAAAAGCTTGTTTTTATTCATAAGAGACAAAATTTTGAAATTGACATATCCTAGCCGATCATGCTAGATAGTCGAGGTAGTAGCTCGTTGCTGAATGGAACTGAAAGCCTGATGAACATCACCTTATAAAGCATATAACTTGCCTTGCTTAGTTCCCTTTGCCAATATCTTGTTGTTCGGATCCTTGATAAGAAAGCCAGACAAAGAAAATTCAATGGAGCAAGGATGATCAGTTGTTAGTTTACCAACAGAGAAGATTTTTTGTCAGATCAAGAACAACAAGCATGTCATTAAGTAGCAGTTTATTATCACCAATATTGACACAAGCATTCCCAACATGAGTGATAGGCAAGCCTTCTCCATTACCAATATAAATAAGATCATCGCCCTTAAAAGGCTGAGAGGTAATAAGATTACCTCTTTGTCATGTGTGTAGTAGCACCAGAATCAACATAAAATATGGAATCTTCATTGGTTATAGTTGCTTGAGATGCCAAGGTAGTAGGAACATCATCAGATTAGTAAGAGTAATCATAGCGATTCCAGCAGTTGAGAGCAACATGATTGGCACGTCCACAAATTTGGTAGGTAATGCTATTAGAGAACGGTTTTACTGATGAGGGTATTGCTTGTGAAGATGATGAAGAGATGTTGGACCATGATCAATTACCGAAAGGATGTCCTGCTTGCTAAAAATTATTTGAAGGTGAGGGACAACCTGCTGCTTGCTGCTGAAACCCACGACCACAAGATGTGAAGGAGCCATGATTTCCTCATCGTTCGCGACCTCTTTGGCTGAAGAAAACCTATGCTCTATCAATAAAATTGCGTTATTTATCCTGTTGAGCATGAATAATTTGATCATGACTTTGTAAGGCAAGAGAAAATTATGAAAAGATTGGATATGGAGGTTTTATGAGCATAGTAATATGAAAGTTCCGATATTTTGGGCCGAGTCCTCTTGAAAACTAGAACACCATGTCAAGATCTGACAAAGGCTTGTTAATGGTAGCAAGATTATCACAGATTTCTTTGAATCAATGATAGTATTCTTTAATTGTTTGAGAGCCCTTTGTGATTGTCATAAGCAAATTCTTCAAATTTGCTTCTTTCTCTACTGTTGTTGGAAGAAAGTATTTATGGAGGTTTTTCCACAGTGATGAGCACTGCTTGTACCAAAAGCCATGCTTAGCACTTCTTCTTACATGTGTGAGAGCTGTCATACGATGAGAAGTCCATTGTTGGTGATCCATAGGTCAAGCTGAGCATCCGCTGGAGATGAGGAAGAGCCTACTTCCATAGAAGGTCGAATGTCAAAACATAAGTGATGGTATAGGCCAAGAGTGCGCACTACTGGAATGATCTATGATTGCCAAAGAATAAAATTGATGTTGGTGGGTTTAATAGAGACAAGGGTAGAGCATTGATGAAAGGTTTGCAGGGTAAGAACAGGTTCGATGGATGAGGTGTTTGGATTTTTGTTTGGTATGGTGTTGGGATTCACAATAGAGGATAATTCAGAAGCCATGTGGCAGGTTGGTAACACAGCCGGACTTTTTGAAGATTAATGCTTTGATACTATAAAGCAATAAAGTATATGAAAAGAAAGTTTTGCTGTAACCTTTTCCATATATTTTTATTGAGTAGTTTGTCTCTTTTTATAGAAGAAAAACATTACAAGAAATGTATATGGTATCAACTAATGATAGAAAGTCAAGGAGAAAATAAAAGAAAATAAAATATTGACCAAGCCTTCTTATTTTGGTTTATTCCATTGTTGATCTTCGGAATCTTCTACATGGTTGGCGCAATCTACATGGTTGGTATGATTTGGTTTTTTTATGGGTGCAATCTATATGGTTGGCATGATTTGCATAGCACAGTTGGCATGCATAGTTGGCATAATTTGCATGACATGGTTGACATGATTTGGTGCATGATTTGGTTCTTTTATAGAATAATTTGGTTCTTTTATAATTTTATCTGTCGGCATTAGTTGTTAGTGGTGATCATAGGATTTAGATATCCATGCAGAATTGAGGATCAATCTTTTCCATTATATCGACTAAGGTCAGCTTTGGTTGTACCTTGGGTCGACCATAACTAAGGTTATGCTCGGTGCTATCATAGGTCAGTGATGACTACGATCGGGCTCAGTGGTACCTCGGGATGGAGGCTTCTTGCATGGCTTCGACCGAAGTAAGATTTTTCTTCCCTATGTCAGTACCGATGTACAAGATGTTGAGAAAATAAAACAAGCCTTCTCTTTTTAATTGAGAAAAACATTACAAGAAATGTATATGGTATCAACTAATGATAGAAAGTCAAGGAGAAAATAAAAGAAAATAAAATATTGACCAAGCCTTCTTATTTTGGTTTATTCCATTGTTGATCTTCGAAATCTTCTACATGGTTGGCGCAATCTACATGGTTGGTATGATTTGGTTTTTTTATGGGTGCAATCTATATGGTTGGCATGATTTGCATAGCACAGTTGGCATGCATAGTTGGCATAATTTGCATGACATGGTTGACATGATTTGGTGCATGATTTGGTTCTTTTATAGAATAATTTGGTTCTTTTATAATTTTATCTGTCGGCATTAGTTGTTAGTGGTGATCATAGGATTTAGATATCCATGCAGAATTGAGGATCAATCTTTTCCATTATATCGACTAAGGTCAGCTTTGGTTGTACCTTGGGTCGACCATAACTAAGGTTATGCTCGGTGCTATCATAGGTCAGTGATGACTACGATCGGGCTCAGTGGTGCCTCGGGATGGAGGCTTCTTGCATGGCTTCGACCGAAGTAAGATTTTTCTTCCCCATGTCAGTACCGATGTACAAGATGTTGAGAAGATTAGATCCCTACCGACATGTTCATTGGTTAGATCTAGGCGTGGAAACAGGCCAGGCCTGTATTATAAAATATTAGCCTAAGACTAGTCTGTTAGACTGATTCGGGCTCAAAATGAGGCTTGGCCTGGCCTATCTTATAAAATAAAAAAGTCTGGCCTAGTCTGAAAGTCTACTTACAAGTCTATAAATATTAAAATCTTTAAATAGGTCAACAGGCCTAAGCCTTCAAGATCTTAACATAGGCCCAAAGATCTGCAGACTACTCTTATATAAGCCGGCCTGCTGGTTTTCAAATCAAGCTTTGAAATTTTAGACCTAATTTATTTGTTTAAACATATTTTTTTTAAAATTTATGTTTGACTTATTTAGATAAATCAGGCCACACACACCCACCCACCCCCTACACACAGGGAGAGGGAGAGGGAGGGAGGGAGGGAGGGAGGGAGCGAGAGAGAGTACGCTATCTAAAAGCCAGTGCTAATGAGTGAAAGAGGACAGGAGGAGAGGGAGGAAGAGAGCAAGAAACACTTCATCCTTGTTCATGGGATCTGCCATGGAGCATGGTGCTGGTACAAGCTTGCCACCTTGCTAACTTCATCAGGCCACAAGGTCACCGTGCTTGATCTCGCTGCCAGTGGGGTGCACCCCAAGCGCCTTGACGAGCTCCGGTCATTCGCCGACTACACCGAGCCATTAATGGAGACAATGGCTTCAATCCCACCAGATAACAAGGTGATCCTCGTTGGCCATAGCTTTGGTGGACTTAGCGTTGCCCTTGCCATGGAAAAGTTCCCTGAGAAGGTCTCCGTCGCAGTCTTTGCCACCGCAGTGATGCCAAGCACCACCACTCATTTGTCTAGCATTATAGAAGAGGTACTTATGGTCCTATTTTGTAATATCAAAAGATTAAAATGATCCATTTCATAGAATTATGATAATAAAATTCAGTTTTATATATTTTATTAAAAGAAGAAGAAGAAGAAGAAGAAGAAGAAGAAAGAAATTATGATGAGATTGAAGGAATCAAACCATTACCATAACCAACAAGGATTACTCTAATTGCATGGGAAAATGCTTGACACATCCTCCAAATGGAAAGAAGAAAAAAAAGGAAAGTAATTTAATACAATCATACTTGCTGCAGTATGCTTTAGCCGTTATTAATTTTAGTGCACTGGTAAAACAACGACGCGAAGCTAGTGTTATCCTTGAAAAACGGTGTAATTTAAACCACAAAGGAACCAGAATCTCTTATTAACTTCCTATTATTTCTAGTTCTACAAGGGGCATCCACTTGAGGCCTACATGGATTCTGAAGTTATGATCAGCACAGATCCGAATAATCCCTCAAGTTTTCTTCATCTTGGTCCTAAATATATGTCATCCAGGATGTATCAACTCAGTGCACCTGAGGTAATAACATAGAAAATTTCCAGCCATAGATGTCTCTTTTTATTTTTATTTTCATTTTTATTTACTTTTTAAACTTAATCTCCCCTAAGTCATATTTTTTGCAGGATTTCATGCTAGCAACTATGTTGGTAAGACCAGGTAATCTATTCCTTGATCATATCACAAAAGAAGTCATGATCACCGAAGAGAATTTTGGGTCTTTGAGCCGAGCATACATTGTGTGCAAGGAGGATAAGTCCATTGCAGTGGATTTCCAACGTTGGATGATAGAACGAAGCCCAGGGGTAGAGGTGAAGGAGATCGAAGGTGCCGATCATATGGTCATGCTCTCAAAGACCAAAGAGCTCTACAGTATCCTCCAAGATATTGCGAGGGAACATCACTGAGACACTGGTGCCATTAGGAGTTGAAGTGTGGTTCTATGTGCGCTACTATGCAAAATAGTGACATCCACCAAAACAAAACAAAACAAAATAAAAAAATTCCAAAATGGTACCAGATGGAACGTTGTGTTTGGCCGCCAATGTAGACTCAGTAACAATGGAGGTTAATTGTGCATTCTGATGCTTAATTGAGTCGGTTTAATATTTCTTGTTTGCAATATTCCGGTTACTTTTAATGTGTTAATTAATTAATTATCGTTTTTCTTGAGTATAGCATTAGCGGTCATATTATCTTCTCACATTCCGCTAGTACTTTTAAGGCAACATGGGAAATACTGTAGTTTGGGCTGTTTGTGTTTCCACTTTGCTCTTCATTGTCTCAGTTAACCTAGTCGAGTTTATTTCCTCCATCTCGTCAAGGGAGGAACAAAAAAGAAGAAAAAGACCTATTCTATCAAACTGTCTTTAATCGCTCAGCTTTGTTGGAAGCAAATTTTAGATTCTATTTGATTGTTCAAAAATGTAAAAGAAAAAAAAATGAATAAGAAGAAAAATGGAAATAAAAAAAAATTCCCTCATGCAATTGGTTGAAATAAAAAATTTGTGAAGGAAGTCTACATGCGTAATTCTTTCTCTCAAATTAGCTGCTGATTTTGGAAAAGAATTAATATTTTGTAAAGTTTATTTTTATTCATTTACATGTGTTTTGGAGAAAAATAGTTCACTTGAAGATGCACAACCCAAGATTCTACAACCTCCTCCAAGAAGATGAAGGATGTGATCTGGGGCACCGCCCATTTCATCTCAGAGAAAGTATTAGCATTTTATTTATCATTTGGTGGGGCACCAACCGCAGCCCACCCCAAACACGCCCCCACCCCCACCACCACCCTACGCATCTCCACCCCACCTCCACCACCCACCCCACACCCCACCCCGCGCGCACCCCCCCCCCCCAATCAATTGGATCCAAAAGTATATTCATGTCTGGATCTCTTTCCTCACTTCTTTTGAACTGCACAATTAAATTATCGATCATGTACCAGGCTTTATTTTTATTTTTATTTTCTTAAAAAAGAGAAGGAGATCCATTCTACTATAATTACTTAGATTTTTAAGGATGCTTCAGGGTTTATATTTAAGCAATCTATAAGTGACCAGAGAGACTTGTGGTTCATTAACTTATGACTGAACATAAGTGCCTTAGCTACCTAAATGCGTGATGCTACGTTCTTAGTTTAGGGAACAAAAATCCCAAGGCAAGAATGTAATTAACGCACTCCTGTTGCAAAACTGATAGCCCGTTCCAGAGATGCCCTTCTGTCTTCTACTTTCTAGAAAGGTAGTGAAGCTCTATTTCTGAGGAGGATATGAATCTCCATGGAGGCAAATCGAGCATATACTCTTCACGAGAAACTCTACAGCAAGCATGCAGTAGACCTATTTTTTTCACAAGTTCAACGTATGATGGGAGGCATGGTTTTAGATATTGATGAGATAGGAAGGCTTCCAACCATTTTAAGTATCATGTGGAATTAGGGGTGACAATTGAGTCGGATTGGATCACACATGAATTCGGATCAAAAAATCATCTATTCAAATCCGACATATCTATTAAATTTATCAAAAATTCAGATATAAATTTATCCTATTTATTAAATAGATAATCTGATCTGACCCGCTTGATCTATTTATTAAATGGATCAAGTTAAGTTAAATGGATTAAATTGGTTAAATATGTTAAATACTGTTAGGTTAAATAGATCAAAAATAGATTAAGTAGATTTTAAATAGATTAAATAGATTAAATAATTTAAATAGGTTACCTGATTTAAGCTGATTTGAATATTAAATAGGTTAAATAAATTAAATGGATCAGATATCTAAAATTCAAATTTGATCTAAATATTAAATAGATTAAATAAATTAATCTATTTATGATCCAAATTTATTTAACCTAAATCCAAACTTACTTATAATGGATCGAATGTTGATCAAATTAATGGATTGGATCATATTTTACCAATTCTGTATGAAACAAGTCCAGAAATTGACCAGTCAATGGTACATCCATTCTGTCCAGTGTCACCATGCAAAATATCCCAATCCACGACAAGCCATTTAAACCTTGATGGGAAGCTTTTTAAAAATTAAAACTAGTTTAGTCCATCATGCTACTTGATGTACATCCCATGAATGTGGAACATAAAAATGTCTGATGTAGTGTCCATCTTTGACAAATTTAATTGATCCAAAAGTGAAACAAAATACTCATATTAATTGTGGGAACATGACCTATTAAACTAGCTTAGATTAAAAGTGGAGTCTTGAGTATAAATCAATTATGCTGCTACAAATTAGATTATGATTGGGGTCTTTATCTCTATCCTTTAAATGCAAGAGGTTTGCATTCAATATTTGGAGGCATTTCTTTGACACAACAGATGTTACTTCCATCATTTTTCTTAAAAGAAAATAATTTACTTTACTAGCTCTACATAGCTGGTTATCCGATGCAAGTGTCGGTCTTATATGTTAGATGCTTAAAATATTATGTCCTTAATCTCTATTACTATACATAAATTATACCTAACCTTCATGCATATATATGTGCTTGATTGTCTGGTGTGAGGAAGTGTGTGTGTGTGTGTGTCTATATATATATATCCCTTTTTTTTACTAAGAATTTACCTTGCTCAATATAGATCTTTCTTAAGGAAGAGAAACAAGAGGGGTGCATAAGTTATTGGTGTGTTTATCAAATAAAAACCATAAGTATTAATGCTTCCACTTATATGATCATAGCTATTTCTCCTCCTTTTCAGAAATTCTTTTAAGAAAATTACGATCGTAGGTATTCTTTTGCCTTTTTTTTTTTTTATTAAAACATAATCATAACTATTTATCCTTCCTCCTCGATTGATTTGGCTTAGATTAATGATTTGGATGGTGACCCGGAGAATAGATCAAGGAATTGGTGAGCCGAGGGTGGCAATTCAGGGATCTAGAAAGTTGTCCAGAGCTCTCGATTTGATTAGAAAGGGCCGGTTCTTCGCTCCAACCTCCAAGAATGCCCTAAAACATCATAAATCGAAGAAGTCCTCTTGCCAAGGGCTTTTTGATGGGGGGTCCTCTGATACCTGAGTCAGCCTACCTCGGTGGAATAGAGGAGGTTTTGGGTCAAAGAAGGCAAGGAGATAGTGAATGAAGTTAGAGTGTATATATGTAGGAAGCTTGAGTGGTAGCAAGAGAGAGAGGAAGAACTCTATGAGTTTAGAAAAGATCCATCCCTTGAGGACTTTGCTCAGTCTAAAATTATGAGAAACTCTCATGTAGAGACTTAGAAATACTCATCCTCTAAGCTCAATAGTTCGACTCAAAGACTTACAAAGTTTTCTAGAGACTCAATAGGACTACATTTGGACTCGATCTGACTTAACTGGAGGGCTCCTAGGAGTGGCTTATATAGATGAGGGTTGGAGTCTATCGTAATCAGGATGTGCAAGGAAGTTTGTTGAGGATAATCACTCTCATGTTTAGGAGATACCATGACACATAGATCTTGTAGTTTAAAGGATCATTTCATTGTTATAGACTAGCTGTACTCATCGAGTGGGGGAAGCTTCAAACATCTATGCATGTCGTTGGAGTGCCCACATGATAGAAATTAGTTGGCCAAGATAAAGACTCATGATTAATTTGTGTCAGGACCCGATTAGTCAAGTGAGCTACATTGGTTGCATCAAATATGAGGTGTAAGCATTTTGATAGCTTGGATAAAGAATGTAGAAGAGTTAACCTAGATGACCTAGTTGTAGTATTGCATCTAAGCTGTGGAGTTAAGTTGCAAAGTTGTGAATTGAGCTATGAAGCTGAATGTTGTGGTCGAGCTGTGTAGCCATATGGTGAGTTGTACTACTCCAGCTACTTTGTTAAGACTGCTACTAGAAGGTTCTGAACACTACATTAATTGTAAACATGCTAGCATCTCCACTTTCTGTATCATAACTAGTGGAAATGCTAGGACAATGGTTAGACATTTTGCTACTTGCAGTCCCGATGATGCTTTATAGTCGAATGATAGGTTGACATGTGTTTGTGGATCGGACCATGGATTTCAAATGGTAGCGTCGATTTGGGCCCTTCAAGACCCTATATAAGGCATGGAGAAAGCAAAGGTCAACAATTTTGGCTGCTTGTCCATCGAAGTCAGAGAGGAAAGAGAACACGAAGCCGAAGAAGGAGAACTTGGCTTCACCACCATCACCATTCCTCAACTCCCTTCCTTTGGCCATCTTGTTCCTTTCTTCTTAGGTTCTATTCTTTGTTTCCCTTCATTTTCTTCAATAGGAATTTTGGAGGAAAGATTTGCGGACCGAGAGGCCATCATTCAGAGGTCTCTTGATCGGACTTCAAAGAGTCTGGCAAGGTTTTGTTTGAGGTCACCTTGGATTCGGATAGTGTAAAAAGTGTCATGAATGTGGCTTCTTTCAGTAACCTAATCATCTATCTGTCATGTAGGGATGAAGTTTAGCTTGGATGAGCTTTTGGATATTTCTTACAAGAACTACAATAAAAAATAGGGTCGTAGATAATATTTTCGATGGAATTAAATTTTGCATCGCTAATAATTTTTTTTATGATGAAAAATTTTCGTCGATAGTTTTTTTTATTCATTTAATTATTTTCAATGGAAACATTTGCCACAAAAATTAAAAAATTTTATCATAAATAATTTTTTTATTTTTGTTGAAAAATATTAGTAAAAAATACTTAAATTATTTATGATGAAAAATTTTCATCATAAAAAAATTATTTATGATGAAAATATTTTCATCATAAATAATTTCTTATTTATGATGAAAAAATTTCATTGCAAAAAATAGATTATTTATGACGTATTTTTTATCACAAATCAATTACTTTTTGCAACAAAATTTTGTCATCGCAAATAATTCTTTTTTGCAATGAAAATATTTGCATCGTAAATAATTACATCATAAATTATTTATTTTAAAAATATAAATAAATATATTTTTTTTAATTTATATATCTAATATCTAATATTTATAATTTATAAAATTAAAATAAAATATCCACACAATAAACCCATAAATAAATTTTATCATTTTATTATATAAAAAATATAATTATAAAAAATATTTTTTATAAATATAAATAATTTAAAATAAAAATAAAAATATACAAAAATAAGCTATTGGCCATCAAACATCGGTATCTGGAGAAGAGGAACAGACTGAAGGAGGAGAGCAGTTGGAGGAGCTCGGATCGGCCTGCTGCTACCACATCAGCTATATCATTTGCTCCATCTGTGCCATCCGCTTCTTTCTATATTTAAAGCAGTCGATACTCATTGATGCATGTAGTCAACTCAATAGCCCACTATTCTTTACCAGTTAGACATCGCAAGTAGCATGGATGTCGGCTCTAGACGAACGTGAAGATGTAGGAGCTCTGATCCCATGTCTTAACCTCCTAATATAACAGAATCTCATACCAAGCATCTGATCATAGATCTTATCATCTATGGATATGGTCGAGCCCTTACAGATAGGTTGGGATCTAATATCTATCATACGATCTTGAAAATTAAAACCATAGCTATTCTAAGTTTATACTAAAAATTAAAATACTAATAAAAAATAATTAGAAAAACTTACGTAAAGCTTCTGATTTCCCACCATCCAATCCCCTGACTGTCATTGGTAGGTTTGCTGGTAGATCTTGATCCTACTAGAAAGCTTGCCACTCTCTACATCTCTTTATAATTTAAGAATAATTAATATTTTTTTAAATAGTTAAAGAGTTAAAATATGTTAATTAAATAGAAATTACTTATCATCTACTCCATAATATGATAAGTGAATGGCCTCGAGCCCCCATAATGAGAGATTGTCTGTCTTGCCTGATTTGCGATATTTTTGGCATATTGATCCTATACAGTTAATAGTCAAATTAGTAAGCAACTAATTAAATTTAATAATAAATGATTCAATTATTAAACTTTAAATAAAAAAAAGTTACCTGATATGCCAGATTCTCGTACATGTGGCATATGACAGCTCAATCCTTGATACTAATGCTATCATATGGTTGCTGTCGCACTGCCTCCATCCCCTGTCATGCACTACAGCATACCAGTAGTGATGAATGTGATATCGATACTCTTTGAAATGCGAGCATAGATAATCATCTACATCTCGCTGCACATGATTATGCTCAAAATTGATAATATCAAATATAGCCTATCAATAATAAATATTATAAGAATACAGTACTAATTAAATATTTAAATAAATATTATTTTACTTATAAGTGGCTATAGATGACCATTCTCTGAGCCTGTGTAACTTGATGTCAATCAAAGAGCGCCGTCAGGACAAAAGCTGTGACATATGATGCCTAGCTCATCAGTCTGTCGTAGCTCTCACTATCTCCTAACAGGCTTGATGTAGCCTGGCGGAATCTCGATGCGGAGATAATATCCCTCATGCTCACGTCTTTAATGTTCAAGGGCGAGGTTCTTCGATGGACCTCACCCTTGCCTCACCACCGATAGAGAATGGCCTAAATGAACAATGAGTAAATAATTAGTATGATGGCTATCAATAAACCTAATAGATAAATTAAAATCAAATTTTATTATGTAAAAAATATTAAAATACTACTTGGGCCCACCTCACTCGGATCTGCCTCTATAGGGCCCTCTAGCAATTCTGATGGTGCAGTAGTGGAAATGGAGGAAGGCTCGGGGGTAGGCTGGAAACTTGAACGTCATCATCTCCCTTTTAGTGCCATACCTACAATGCTTAAATAATGCATATAACTAACTTGATATATAAATAAATATAATAATGAACAATAATAGCGAGAAATATATAAATGCTAATGAATAGAATTGTATTGCATATCATTATTGCGAGAGAAGATTCAATAAAGAATATAAATCTACTTATCATACCATTAAATCATTACCATGCATCTTTTTATAGAAATAAAGAGATGTATCCGGATCCTAACCTCGATCTGACCTGAGTCATGACTTGAATCCCAAACCAAATCCCAAACATGATCCCAGATTGGATCTTGGATCAGATCTCGGATCGAATCCCGACCTGGATCCAGACCTCAATCAAACCTGGATCACGATTCGAATCTTGAACTAGATCCCGAATAGGATCCCAGATTGGATCTCAAACCGAATTCCAACCCAAATCCCGACCTCGATTCGACTCAGATCATGATTCAAATCCTAAAGTGGATTTCAGATAGGATCCCAGACCAAATCCCGAACTTAATCCTGATCCGAATCCTGACATCAATCAAACCTAGATCAAGATCCAAATCTTGAACAGGATCCTAGATCGAATCTTGAACCGAATCTTGGATAGGATCCCAGACTGAATCTCAGACCAAATCTCGACCCAGATTCTAACCTCGATCAGACCCAAATTGTGACCCAGAACCCAGGCTGGATTCGAGATTGAATCCTGGATTGGATTTTGAGTCTGATTTCAGACCAAATTCCGACCCTGATCTCAATTTTGATCCAATCTTGATTTGAATCCCAACCCAGATCTCAGATTGGACAATTCATATGCATTAAAAATTAAAACCTTCAGCTAATCCAAATTAAAATATTAAATTATAATCATAATAAAATACATGGACTAAATAAGTAAAAATATAAAACTATAACAAGTAAAAGCATAAAAATTATTTTAAAAATCTAACTATTTTCATTATAAAAAATAATTTATTTTACATATTTTAAAACAATTGATGACATATACCAAGTTGAAGTGAAGGAACAAGTTGAAGATGATCATTGGTCATTTCCTTTAGCTTTATCCTCAGAGTTTCGGAGGTAGTACTTGCTGAACCTTTCCTAGATCCTACTAGGCTTGCTAAGTCACTGGAGGCCATTGAGCAGTGGCTGCCATAGAGTTAGACAAGAGTTTCCAAATTCAAACCTCAAGTGTCGAGTTTCCATTCCTACTTGTTCTACATCAACTATCGAAAGCTTCATCTTCACCGTAGCATGTAGGAGCCTCATCTCCTTAGTTACTTTCACCTCCACTTCGAGAGCATGGATCACACCCTTTCATTCTAAGGTGGTCACCTAAGAATACGGACTCCCCAAGGCTAGGAAGTGAGATGGTGAGAGGGATGATACTTCTTTGGAATGTTCAATATCTCGAGAGCATGAGTGTGGATGATGCCTTCTCCAATGCTTACAACACATCAGTTAAGGTATGTCGTTGTTTGGTATCTACTTAGGTTGCTTATCTTTAGCTAACTTGGTCATCTTTACTTTGCATGCTTGTTTTTCAATCCACACCTTTTAGGCAATCGTCATAAGTTATCGTGGCAAAGTGAAGATAGCAGAAGATCAGACCCACTATGCCGAATATAGGCTTAAGATTGCAAAAGAGGGGAGAGCTTTGGTTGATTTAGGGTGCTTTAATAAAAGGCTAGAGAAATAGCCCAAGAGTAGGCTAGCAATACTCGGATAGGAAGCAAGAAACTTAAGAGGATTATTACTGAAATAAAGAAGATGTTGAAGGATGCCCAACATGAGGTGGCCTAGCTGAAAGGAGAGGTTGCTTGTCTTCAAATAGGTTTAAGCTACTAAGGATGAGGTTGTTGCTGCCTGAATAAAACAATGTAGAACTCAACAATGAATTGTAGAAATGGAGACCAAGCTTTTGAGGCAATGGAGAAAGTTGATCGAGCCGAGGGAAAAGCTGCTCGGACTATTGTAGATTTTTAATAGAGTCTAGAGAGTTTTGTGAGAAAGATGAATGAATCACATCGAGGCCTTTGAAGATAGCTATATGTGTCATAAAGTAAGAGTTGCCCAATTGTACCCAAAGATCAGTCTTACGATAGTATCTCTTACTTCTTCATCCAATAAAGCATATGCATTGAAGAGGATGGAGAAGAAGAAGAAGAATGGTCAGTAGTTTGTTCGTCACTAGTGTCCTTTTGTGCTTTTGCCTTTGGGCCTTTGGCATCCTGGATGAGCATTCCTCCTAACTTCAGATGCTCTAGATCAATAGGATGGGAAGAAGAGAGGATGAGAAAGTACTCAAAAAAAATTCACAAAGATCCGACGCTCAGATCTTGTGAAATCAGAATAGAAACCCTAGATTAAGATATAGGACAGCACTGCACTCAAACCTTAGCGCCTAGTTTTCTCTTTCAATTTTTTTCTCAGATTTTTTTATTATTTTTTTCTAGCTATAGAAGAGCTCATGAACTAAAGGAGAGAAGTCACAAAAAAAAATCTCACCCAGAAAAAATTCTAGAAATTTTATATAGAGCGAGCAAGTCAAGGTGGCATGTGGATGAGTTGGGATGAAGTGGTTTGCTATTTGAATTCAAATCCCATTAGAATTCAAATTGCAACTAAATCAAACCCATCCATTTAGGAAATGAGAAGGGAGGGAAAAAACCTTCTTTTGCATAAAAGAAATTCATGAGAATATCTTTTTCATGGAGAAAAAAAAGGCACAAAGAGGGTGAGGTGGCACATGGAAGACTAGGTCAAACTAGTCTCATAATTATTCATCTAATTGAACCAACCTAATGTAAATTGATTAGACTCAATTAGACCAGGTTAAATACAACTTATTTAGGACCAATTAAGTATAATTAAATTTTAATTAAATCAAAAATTAAATAAGCTCAATCTCTGATCAAATCAGCGATCATACTTTCTCGGCGATTAGGTCATCTCATAACCTAATTGGGTCAAACCTAACTGAATCTAATTCAATTAAACTTGATCCAAAAATAATTACTCAATCAAATTAAATTAATTAGTGAATAAATCATTAATTAAACTTTTCATAAATATAGAATCTAAATCCAGTGGGTATCTGGACAATAGAGTTCCATCAAAATAAAACTCTTGATCGAAGAGTCCTAAACTAGTAGAACTCTTGATCCCGATATCTAAAATGAGTGAAAATCATGATAACAGAGTTTCGGACAAGTAGGACTTAGAGTTCTAAAGTAGTAGGACTCTTGGTCGAAGAGTTCTAGTCTAGTGGGACTCTTGACCATAGAATCCCAGTCCACTAGGACTCCTAATCATAGAGTCTCAGACAACCAAGACTTAAAGTCCTAATGCAGTAAGACTCTCGATCGAAGAGTTTCAGTCCAGCAAAACTCTTGATCATAGAGTTTTAGTCCAGTGAAACTCTTCACTAGCCATCAAATCAGGTAGAAACCTCTAGTATGTGTGATCCTGCAGGTTCGAACCTAAGCTGGTAGCAAAGAAACCACTTTCTATATTAATTGAAGTAACCATCTAGCAATGATATCCAACATCCGGATAGATCGAATAGTCGTAATCGCAATATTCAGAACCTATATGAATATCGTTGCCGCATAGTTCATCCCTTTGACCTCTATGTATGAGGATGACTTAGAATTAAACTGTCAACCCTGAAAGATACATCCAAATGTATCTCAAAGCAATTAGCCCCGTGACTCTTTACTAGGACTACCCTGACCAAGGATTTGCTAAATTGAAATGTAATTGAACACAACTCTTGAATCGGAGTGGTCAATCTCATCTTGACTCACACACCAAATCTCAAGTACTTGACTGTGCTAAGAAATCTTTGGTCATTAAATTAGAAATATAGATAGTCCGACATCAAAACACAATGAGTTGCTTGAAAGTCACCATGGTAATCTCAGATTGGAGGGACACTTATACTCATATTCCATCAGAGCAAATCTTGACAGTAGAAAAGCTCCAGAGTTGATCATGTTTAGTGTAGATGTATCCCTATATTTTATCTGCATGTCATACCAGTATCTACACACTCCTTGGTTAAAAGGATAATCAATCCATATGGCACACAATGACCTACACTCGATAAACGTTGTTGTTCTTGATGACAACGTATCATTTCATCGTGAACAGGTTTAAAGACTAAACGATAAATTCTTCTTTATCAATTCTAAATAATCCTAAGGACATCACCACAACACATGAGTTCATTAGAAGATATGAGATTTTATGATGATAAAATATCAAAATAAATTTTATTTATTAATAATTCATATACAAGTATAAAATATAGTACAACCATCAGCAGACTGATGATTGGCTTTAGGATACTATTCCCAACAATCTTCTAATTGTACTAAAGCCAATCGGTGCAGTATCTAATATGCATCTTCGATTTAAAGTCATCGAACTCCTTCATTGCAATAGCTTTAGTGAATGGGTCAGCTAGGTTCTCCTTCTCATCGATCTTTTGAAGGTCGACATCACCTCAATTTACGATCTTTTAGACAAGATGGTAGCAGTACAGAATACGTTTCATCCGCTAGTGTGCCTTTGATTTCTTCACTTGAGCAATGGCACCAGAGCTGTCGTAGTAGAGCAGAATTGGACCATCAAGGAAGGGTGCTACTTCGAGCTTGGTGATAAATTTTCTCAGCCACACTGCTTCTTTGGCAGCATCCGATATAACAACATACTCCACCTCGCAAACTGAGTCGATCATAGAGTGCTACTTGAAACTCTTCCAATAGACAGCTCCACCATTAAGGATAAATACATACTCCAATACACTTTTGCTATCATCATGATCAGACTAAAAATTGGAGTCTATAAATTCAATAAATCTCAGATTCGACTAATCATAAACAAGCCATTGATTTTTAGTATTTCTTAAATACTTCAAGATGGTTTTAACAACCTTACAGTGGTTCTCTCCTAGATCATATTGATTTCTACTCACTATCCCTAGTGAGTATGTCATATCTAATTGCGTGCATGTCATAATGTACATAATAGAATCCACTACCAAAGTATATAAAATTCTACTCATACGCTCTCTCTCTTAAGTTATTATTGGACAATCCCTCTTCGAGAGAGAAATTTTATGATCTATCAATAGATAGCCCTTCTTAAAATTCTTCATGCTGAACTTTTTCAGTATAGTATCAATATACGTGGACTAAAATAAGCCGAATAATCTTTTAGATCTATCTCTATGGATCTTCATCCCTAGAAAGTAGGAAGCTTCTCCCAAATTCTTCATGGAGAATTATGATGACAGTCAGATCTTTATTCCTTATAATATAGGGATAGCATTCTCGATTAAGAGAATATCATCAACATACAATACCAAAAATATAACTGCTAGACTATTAGCCCACTTGTATATGTAGGGATCTTCTTCATTCTTAATGAAGCAATACATCTTGATCATCCTATCAAAATATATGTTCTCACTTCGAGATGCCTGCTTCAGTCCATAAATGAATCTTTGAAGCTTGCACATCTTAGACTCATTTATGGATGTGAATTCTTCAGGTTGTATCATATACACCTCTTCTTTCAACTCTCTATTCAGAAAAACTATCTTTACATCCATCTGCCAGATCTCATTGTCCAGATAGGCAACTATCGCAAGCATGATCCGAATGGATTTGAGTATTACCATAGAAGAAAACATCTCGTCATAGTCTATACCATAATGTTGATGATATCTCTTGACAATCAGAGGGGCTTTATAGGTCTCCACCTTTCCGTCTACATCCATTTTCCTCTTGAAAATCCACTTATATCCTATGGGTTTTATCTCTTAGGATGGGTTAACAAATGTCCATACATCATTGATCTTTATGGACTTCATTTTAAATTTCATGACCTTAAATCATTTCTCAGAGTTAGATCTCTACATTGCATCCATATAAATGATCGGATCGTCGTCGTTCTCATCGAGTTTGATATGATCATTGTCCCAGACTAAGAAATCATAGTATCTGTCCGATTGACGTGGTACTCTACCAGACCATCTTAAGGGTGCAGGTTCAATAGTCTCTGAATTTGATCTAATCAAATTCAATTTAGGTTCAGCTACTTATATCAATTTTTCTACCTGCCGAACTTCCTCAAGTTCGATCTTAGAGGCATTAGTCTCTTCACCTAGAAACTTCTTTTCTAAGAAGACTGTCTTAAGGCTGACAAATATCTTTCGCTCATCAGCTAGATAGAAGTAATATCCTTTAGTCTATTTTAGATATCCTATAAAATAACACTTGTCAAACCTAGGTCCAAGCTTGTTCGTTACTAAATGTTTGATATAAACCGAATACCTCTAAATCCTAAGGTACGAGAGTACTGACTTATGTCATGTCCATATCTCATATGGCATTTTGGAGATAGATTTACTCAAAATCCTATTTAGAAGGTAACAGGCTGACTCGAGTGCATATCTCCATAAGAAGATAGATAGACCAGTAAACTCCATCATGGATCGAACCATGTCCAACAAAGTTCGATTCTTTCTTTCAAACACACCATTATGCTATGGTATTTCAGGAAGAGTCCATTGGAAGAGAATTTCATTCTCACCTAGATATATCAAAAATTTGCTGGAAAAGTACTCACCTTCTCGGTCAGACAAAAGAGTTTTAATATTTTTCTAGTTATTTTTCTACATCATTATAGAATAGTTTGAATATTTCAAATGACTCTGACTTATATCTCATTAAATAGACATACCCATATCTCGATAAATCATCTGTGAAGGTTATGAAGTAGAAATATCCATCTCTAGTACTTGAACTCATGGGTCCACAGACATCAATATGTACTAGATCTAAGAGTTTACTAGCTCGCTTATCTTTTTCAGTAAAAGATGACTTGGTTATTTTACTAAGAAGATAGGACTCATAAGTCAAAAATGATTCACAATCACCAATTTCAAGAATTCCTTCTTAAGCCAACCTATTTATTCTATTCTTGTTAATATGACCTAGCCTATAGTGCCAAAGGTAGACTTCTAATAGATCATCTAATCTAGGGCATTTACCAAAGGATTGAACCATGTTAATAGGCTGTGATAGTAAATAAATATTGTTATTCAATTATTCAACGCAAACCATAATACCATTCAAAATGATATCACAAATTTTTTTTTTATTGAAAATTGATAACTATTCTTGGCTAAAAAGCCTACAGAAATAGCATTCAATAAAAAATTTGGATAGAAGTGACATTCACTAAGAACAACTTTATAAGAATCGATTACAAGGTTCATGGTTTCTAAAGCTAGAACTGAAACTTATCTTCTATCTCCAATGTTCAAGAACCTCTCGTCTTCATCAAATCTTCTACTAACCTATAAACCTTACATCGAATTATAAATATGATAAGAACTTTCAATATCTAATATCCAGACAGTAATATCACATATTGAGAAGTTGCAAGGTGTTATCATATAATTATCATGTCCAGTAATAGCTTACTTCTTTCTCAGCCTATTCGAAACTAGGGAGGCAATATACTGAGGATAATTTTTCTTCCAGTGCTCCTGCTTCTTACAAAAGAAGCACTCCATCTAGCTCTGATCGGACTTGTGCTTCTTGGTCTGACCCTGTGCATTCATCATGGTATGAGGCTACACCTTTTTGTTCTTCTTCTTCTTATTCTTCTTTTCTTTTTTAAAGGATCGACAACTAGAAGAAGACCCTCCCACTATATTCATTATCTTCTTGTGGAGCTGGTGATCCTTCTCAAAGTTCTACAGCAACCTCAATAAATCATGGTAGTTTATTATAGGCTTTATCATTCGAAAATGAGTAAGAAAAGGAAGGAAGGACTTGAACAAAGAATTAAGAATCGCATCCTTCCCAAGCTACTCGTGCAAGGAAAAGCCCAGCTTACTCAGGCACTCAATCATCTTGATCATGTACAATACATGATCGGTGACTGAGGTCCCATCTCTCATTCAAGCATTAAAAATGGCACATCTAGTCTTGTACTTCTCAACGTCATCAGGCATGCCAAAGGAGTCATTCAACATTTGAAGCATCTCCAGAGGCTGGGCATTTTTGAACATATGGTTGAACTCATCATTTATTGCTGCCAGCATGATGCACCAAATGGTAGTGCAATCGTTGAGTCACTTTTGGTAAGTATCTCGGATTGCTCCTCTAGTGTTCGGAGTTGGCTCCTCAAGTGTTGGATCAGTCAATACATACAAGATCCGCTCATGCTCTAAAATGATTTTTAACTTTTGATATTAGCTATCAAAGTTAGATCCCATTAATTTATCATTATCTAACAACGATCGGAGCGATAACGTAGTAGCCATTTCTGCATTAAGAAAAATCAAACCTAATTAGTATATGAATTATTAATTCTAAAGACTTGGACTTTAGTCTAAAGGTTCTTCCACTATTTTATTCAAATTGGTAGCTTTTACCTTCAATTCGAGAAATTACTTTAATTTCTTAATGGATACTAGAATCCATATAGACTACACATGAGCCAAACTTTGATTGGTCAACCCATATGCATCTATGGGTAGGTTCATAATCAATTATTTCTCTAAACAACTTCTAGTATTTTAATTTTACTCTGGGAATCTAATCAGTAGGCTTTGGCCTCTATTGAAAAGATCCGATTAGGTCCAACCATTAACATGACCATATCTGGTGTATCTGACCAATGAATGATCAGGCTTGACTTTGACGACCAACCTGACTACCATTAGAAAGACATGACCAAATCATCATATTATGAATGATAATTTCATTAGTCAATAAGTACCAGGCCTTTGGGCCTCTAATGATCATTAAACTAATGGACTCATTATCACTTAACTTAATGGAAGGCTATGATTTAGTTATCATTATAACTATTTCATTTTTAAGGATCTAATAATTTTAGAGGATTTGGTTAACTTATTTTTAAAAAAAGAGAGAGAATTAACCAGGCAAATTTGATCCTCCCACGGACTTCACCAAGTCAGATAAAAAAGAATCTAATTCAAGCTAGCATTAGGAGCACCTAAATCAGTCACACTAATTTATCTAATTGATATGGGTGAGTTCAAATTACTAAGTGATCTAATCAAAATCTAACTCACCAGGATGGTCAGATAAGTAAGATCAATGAAAGGGATATGCCATTAACTCTTCAAAGATCGAATCAGTGCGAGTAGCTTTTAATTAAAAATCACTGATCAGGACTGCCAGACTTACCTTAGACACCATTCGGTTCATTAGTTTCAATTTGACCAACCTAGCAATTTTGGGTTTGACCGTATAGCCATGAATCAAGTCCATTTACTTTTTGTTAAAGGCATGGACTTGACCAACTACAACTATTATAATTGAGTCAAAAGAGTCCTTGACCTAATCTAAATCAATATTTGGTTAGATTTGATTATTACTCTAAATTAGTCCATTCTTTAACTAATCTTAGATCTAACCTAATTAATGGACCTAATTCATCTAATACAATAACCCATATTTTATGATTAATGACTTAGGATCTTTAATTCATAATTCTAGACCCTAATTCAATATACTTAATTCTTAATTAAATTTTTGGACTGAGGATTGGGGTTCGGCATTTCAAAAATATTTTTTAAAATTTTGAAAAGTTCAACACAACTTAGCACTGTTCACCAAATGGGTCGACCTATTTCAAAAATTGGGTCGACACATTTCACAAACAATACTAGTTGTAGGTTTTAATCTAGATCTATGTATAATACATAAAAATCATGAATCAAATTAGATCTAATCTAAACTCTTATTTATAATTAAAAATTAGATCAAAATCATACAATTAAATTATAAAAATTATTAGATTAAATCTAAAATTTTATGATTTAATGATCTAAATCAGCATGTACCAGGACAACCTACACTGTAGGGGATAAACCATACAGTAGGATAACCTACGATCCGTGCGATCATATTATTTTATTTTTAGATCTAAAAAATTAGATTATTATTTAGATCTAATCTAAAAAATAATCTAAACATCCATATAGATCACATTAAATAACCTAGATGCTCTGATACCATTGATGGAAAGCAAGCAGAATTTCTAGCTCTACTCTCGAAACTTTTTTAAAAATTAATTATGGTAAAACTAAAAATTAATCTAACTAATTTATAAAGAGTTATAGATCTGATCTACAAATTCTATATTACTAGGATCTAATATGATATACATGTATGTTATGAAATCTGAAAATTGAACAGTTGCCGGTAGTAAAATAATTTTACTAATCTATTATCTGGAGCACGTTACCTTGCACGAATAGACGAACACCATAATTACATCATCATCAATCTAATCATCAGATAGATCTAATCATTGTGATGCAGCCATACACGTGTTTGGCCTCTATGGATGGTCCACACGAGGTTCTGATCCCGATTGGCTCCTCCTAAGTGCTAGCTCGACGAAGAATACTTCTGATAGCTAGATCTAATCGAACAATTTTGATCTCTCTTCACCAAAACTGTAGATGCTCCAGATTAGTAGGATGGGTAGAAGAGAGGATGAGAAAGTACTAAAAAAATTTTCATGAAGATTTGATGCTCAGCACAACACTCAAACCTTGGCGCCTAGTTTTCTCTCCTAATTTTTCTTCTAAGATTTTTTTCTTTTTTTCTTTAGCTATGGAAGGACTCATGAACTAGAGAAGAGAAGTCATAAAAAATATCTCACCTAGAAAAAATTCCATAAATTTTATATAGGATGAACAAGTCAAGGTGGCATGTGGAAGAGTTGGGATGAAGTGGTTTGCTATTTGAATTCAAATCCCATTTGAATTCAAATTGCAACCAGATCAAACCCATCCATTTAGGATGTGAGAAGGGAGGATGAAAGCCTTCTTTTGCTTAAAAAAAATCATGAAAACATTTTTCTCGTGAAGAAAAAAAATGGCGCAAAGAGGGTGAGGTGGCACATGGAAGACTAGGTCAAACTAGTCTCATAATTATTCATCTAATTGAACCAACACAATCTAAATTGGTTAGGCCCAATTAGACCAAATTAAATCTAACTTATTTAGGCTTAATTAAATCTTAATCAAATCAAAAATTAAATAAGCCCAACCCTTGATCAAATTAGCGATCATACTTCCTCGATGATTAGGTCATCTCATAATCTAATTGGGTCAAACCCAACTGAATCTAATTCAATTGGACTTGATCCAAAAATAATTATTCAATCAAATTGAGTTAATTAGTGATCAAATCAATAATTAAATCTCTCATAAATATAGAGTCCAAATTCAGTGAGTATCCGAATAACAGAGTTTCATCAAAATGAAACTCTTGATCGAAGAGTCTCAAACCAATGAGACTCTTGATCCCGATGTCTGAAATGAGTGAAACTCATGGTCACAGAGTCTAAACTCTCGATCATAAAGTTTCAAATAAGTAGAACTCAGAGTTCTAGAGTAGTAGAATTCTTGATTGAAGAGTTTTAGTATAGTGGGACTCTTGACCATAGAGTTTCAGTCCACTAGGACTCCTGATCATAGAGTCTTAGACAATCAAAACTCAGAGTCTTAATATAGTAAGACTCTCGATCAAAGAGTTTCAATCCAGTGAGACTCTTGACCATAGAGTTTCAATCCAATGAAACTCTTCACCAGCCATCAGATCAGGTAGGAACCTCTAATGTGTGTGACCCCATGGATTCGAACCTAAGCCAGTAGCATAGAAATCACTTTCTATACTAATCAAAGTGACCATCTAGCAATGATACTCAACGTTCAGATAGAACAAATAGTTGCAATCATAATATTTAGAACCTATGTGAATATGGTTACCGCATAATTCATCCCTTTAACCTCTATGTATAAGGATGACTCAGAATTAAATTATCAACCCTAAAAGATACATCCAAATTATATATCAAAGCAATTAATCTCGTGACTCCTCACTAGGACTATCTTGACCAAGAATTTGCTAAATTAAAATATAATTGAACACAACTTCTAAATTGGAGTGGCCAATCCCATCTTGACTCACACACCTACTTCTCAAGTACTTGACTATGCTCAGAAATCTTTCGTCACTGAATTAAAAATTTAGATAGTTCGGCATCAAAGCATAATGAGTTGCTTGAAAGTCACCGTGGTGATCTCAAATCGGAGGAACACTTATGTCTATAATCCATCAGAGCAAATCTTGATAGTAAAAAAGCTCTGGAGTTGGTCACGTTCAGTGTAGATGTATCCCTACATCTTACCTGCTTGCCATACTAATATCTACACACTTCTTGGTTAAGAGGACAATCGATCTATATAGCACACAATGACCTACACTCGATAAACATTATCGTTCTTGATAACAACGTATCATTTAATCACGAATAGGTTTAAAGACTAAATGATAAATTCTTCTTTGTCGATTCTAAATAGTCCTAAGGACATCACCATAACATAGGAGTTCATTAGAAGATGTGAGATTTTATGATGATAAAATGTTAAAATAAATTTTATTTATTAATAATTTATATATAAGTATAAGAAATAGCACAACCATGAGTAGGCTGATGATTGACTTTGGGACACTATTCTTAATAGCTCGGACCAACATAAACTTGCTTAGATTAGCTATCATCATATTTTTATAGTAGGTGTGTAGATGGACTCACCTAAGCTAGGGTGTGGCTTGCCCCCCAACCATGATAGGAGTATTGTGCATCTTGAACTATTTTTTAGTCATCATTTGATCTCGAGGATGTGTGGATGACATCAAGCTTGCTCAATAGGTAATCACAAGAGATTACTTTTGGGCTCACCACCCATGCGGACTTCTACTTTAGATGCTATGTAGCCTTTAATTGGAGTGGGTTCACAAGGAGATGATTTCTCCAGGAGTGAAGCCCATGATAAATGTTCTCTGATTGGGAATCTGCACCACCTAGGGCTCTAAAAGCTAGGCACTTGATAAGAGATCAAAAAAGGTAGATCAGATTTCCACCATTTAGGTGCATCGTAAATAGAGGAGGTTGCCGCTAAAGAGTAGACTAACCTACTCTTGTTGCCATGAATATCTTTCTAGCAGCTTGGTTACTAGAGAAGTTGTAGGACATTGCAAGCCTCCCTTGATGATGCTATTCAAAAGGTAGTGGAACCTGAGGGAGAGCTTACCTCTCTCCAGAATTGATTGGTTGTAGAGAAGGTAGCCATGGCCTATTGGAGAGTGGGGAAGATGGAGGCAGAGCTTAGGATGGCGGACTTCCATTTAGAAGAAGACCGGAGGGTGTCTGCTTTATTGAAAGAACTATAGAGTGCTCTTCAGTGAGCTATGGTGGTTGAGAAGAGGCTGATATGTGTGAGGAGTGTGACTCCTCAATGACGTCAGAGAGGGAGTTGGCCGAGCCTTTGAAGGCTATGTAGAGATCTCCCTGATGAGCTCCTTAAGACTTCTGAGGAGATGAAGCTCAAGGTGAAGGATGGACTCTTTCTGGATGTTGTAATCTATGAGGATCTGGCCATCCTTGAGCTGCTTGCCATCATGGAGCAGAATGAGGTGCATTTATCAGCTACTTCAAGGATCTTCTATAGATTATGCTTTTTACTTCTTTTTGTGTGTACTTGTGCTTGGATATGGAGCTAACACATCATAATTGGAACTAATTAATAGACAAACTCATTTTCTATGTGTTATGCTCCAATGCATGGTGTTGCCTGATTGCTTGGATCATCCTTTGCTCTATTTTATAATGTCTGCCTTTGATGTAGTCCCTGGAGCCTTAGCCTCAAATCTCGATCTTGGTGACCAAGTACATAGAGGTTATCTAGGACCTTGCCCCATAGTGCTAGCTGGAGCATACCAAAGTGTGAACATTGGTATTTGTTTGCTTGAAGCATTTGACCTTGGAGCTATCCATTCTTTGAAGACTATGTTGTTCCTCATCTAGTGGAAGTGTCAACTGGAGCTGTTCCTTTATTGAAGAGATCAAGCAAGTTGTTAGGTCTTTTGCATGAGGGCCAGATCATGCTTGGGCTGAATTTCCTATCTACATTGATAAGCTACTAAGGCTTCGGTATGATAGCCAGAAGCACTCAGGTCGTACTGTCTGTGGTGCTCGAGTCATGCCATATCATAGGTTAGTGGGTTGTGGAGGCTTAGGTGTGGGAGTCTGAAGTGGCCAAACTGTCCATCTTGTGTGCATTGGTTATCAAGGCTTTGAGGTGTGATGGCATGGTATGCTTTAGTCGTTTAGCCATGGGAGGCAAGTTTGATGTTGAGGCTATGGTGCAATGGCTAGAGTGTTTGGACTATCTAGCCTATGTAGGTCGATTAGTCACCGAGCCTTTCAGCATGGGGCCAAGATTTTGAAGCTGTTAGTTGGCTCATATTATCGATGCTAGGGATTGTTTATCAATAGTTGATAAACACATGAATTAGGATACTAGAAGCATCCGATTTGTTATTAATTAATCATTATTATTAAAATTTTGATACTTCTTGATCTCTTTTTTAGGTAAACTAAAGATTGGGCTCATCAAAATCCAAATTGGCTCCAACACAATTGAACCAAGTAACCATGTAAAAAGGGCTAAGCAGATCCAAAGGTCTGGAAGCAATTCATTGAAGATTCAAGGGGCAAGAAGGAAGATAGTTGGTTTAAGGTTTTGGATTGAAAAGATTTAATCAAAGGGCTGAAATTTGAGGCACCTACCTATGAAGCCCTAACCCAACTTGGAGCCACACCCTTCTCATCCCTAAAATCCTAGTCCTCCACTTCTATTTAAACCTTTGTGCCGCCCCATCATGAGAAAAGGAAGCTATCCCTCTCCTTCTTCCTTTATTCTATGCCTCACATCTTCTACCTTGGTGTTGCCATCTCTTTTTTCTCCTTCCACCACTTACTACAAATTCAAGCGGCTACCAAAGATCTGAATTTCAAAGAAGCTTGAAGCTAAAGAAAGCGCCATCAATGCCATGGATGATCCCTATAACCTTAAGCAGCTAAAACTCTTCCATCTCGAAAAGGAGATGACTTCTTTTGTAAATCAGATTTATTTTTCTTTACTCTATCTTTTATTTACTCTTATTCATGCAAAGAATAAAAGAATATATTTTTTTTTCAATATATGCTTGTGCTCTTATTTGATGAGAATGATTAGATCAATAATCTAAATAATCTATCTTCTTTGGAGATGCGTTGTAATCTGAATGATACAGCACATGCTTAAGAAAAAAATATGTTGTCTTATGATTTAATCTCTTATCACTTCTTTATAAAGCCTCTTGAGATAATCTATGCTCATAAAGAGATAAGCCGTGATCCAAAGGATATGGCCTATCTTCAGATAGAGATAGAATATGCTTAAAGGTTATTGATAATAAGCTACCCTTGCATGATCTTAAGTACTAAAATCTATTTTATAAAATAATGATTCATAATCCCCGAGATCTTCCTTACTTGATCATCTCTATCATTAATTTAAAATTTATTTTTCTTGTTTACTTAGTTTCTAAAGATTTTAAATAATAATTTCAATACATATAAAAATTCTAAATTTTCTCTTCCTTTACTTTCTAAACACGACTGTCTAAATCTCTATAGATCGACCCGACTCATTTAGTTCTATGAAACTAGAAGTCTGATAAAAATAGTATCTTTGATCGCTCTCGTGATAAGAGCGTATCAAATTTTAGCACTATTATCGAGAATCTTGGCATGGTTATTTCAAAAAATATATATAATTTTTTTTTTATTTACTGTCTTCTTTAACTTATTGCTTTCTTAGTTAACTGCTTTAATTGTTCTTGCCTTTATTTCAATTATTTTATTTTTTAGCTTATCTTTTATTCTCTTGACCTAAAAAAAGAAAAACTATAAATATTTGCTTATTTGCTGAATTACTTTAGTTTATTTTTCTTTTATTCTCAAGTTGACTTCTAACCTAATTGAAGTTTCCCTTTTATTTTAATTACTTTGAATATTCAAAGGAAAAAAAAGAAAAGAAAAAGATCACATAGAATAGGAAGTTAACTAATATCAAGAAACCAAAAAATAATTATTTTTTTTTAAAATTATTCTACTTCTATTTGGATGCCTTGCTTTATTTGCATTTGCATTTTCATAACTAATCTTAAGGGCAAAAATCATTAATAAGATAAGATGGAGATTTGATCATTCTTCTTTAGCTCACAAATCACTTTTTTGTATCTGCATAACCTAACCCTAATTTTTAAAATCAATTAGACACCAGCCTCAAGGTATCTCGAGCTTACTAGGATAAGGGACCCTAAGAGTTAGACCATGTTAGAGTTGATCAGTTAACTAGTATCTAGAAAATTGGTTCAGAAACAAGATCCCTAAAGAAGGTGGTTACATAATTGTTATTTAATTAGGATCATTGCAAAAGCATGGGGAGCCTCCCATCGACCTTATACTTACCTGGCTAGTTAGTTGGTTAAATTCTGACTTAGAGGGCTCAAAGACGATCTTGGCATAGTTAGGACCTGTTTAGGTCTAGGCTAACCGTAAGTTAGAGTCTAATTTGATTGCTAAACCTATTTGAAAAAAAAATAAAAATAGCTAAAAATTGCCATCCATCTTCTTAGAAACAAATATCTAGATGATTTGTTAGAACCAAATTAAATCCTATATCAAGTTTAGTAGACTATAATGACACCATGAGCGAACAGGATCAACCACAAGCCCTAAAGGACTTCTGTTACCTAATTGGATTAGTCCAACGCTCTTGTATTAGATTGCCATAGACAAATATAAATTTCAAAATAAAATCCTAAATTATAAACATGCTGCCTAAATTCACTAGAAACAAAGATGCATATATCTTTATGATGGAATTTAAGGAAGTATGCGCCATGATGCAGCTCCAACAGCTCACTAAGGATGCTGTAAAACTTAGGCTAATCAATTTTGCTCTCAAGGATGGTGCTAAAAAGTGGTTATATAGTCTCCCTAACTAATCCATCATGACATGGGAGAGTTTTGCAAAAATGTTCTTAAGAACATTCTTTCCCCATCATAAGACTGCCAAATTTAGAAATGAGATCAACCAATTCTATCAATTAGGAAGAGAATCCTTTTGTAAATGCTTTGATCACTTCATGAACCTTTAGGCCATGCCCACACCATGGAATTGAGACTTGGAGACTATGCCAAATCATTTACGAGGGACTAGACCTAAACTTCAGAATAATGTTAGAATTAATGTGTAAGGGTCAGTTCATGAACAAGGAGCCTAAGCCTAGCAATTTCTAGATGATCTAGTGGAGAAGAGCTTACAATGAGAGGTAACTAGGGAGTCTAAATGATCCATACCTTCAAGAGATGAAGTACATCAAGTTCAACCTTCTCTCATTGCCGAGACCAAAATTGCTATCTTGGTCTGAAGAATTGAAGCCTTAAAACTCCAGGGATACACCCAGGTGAACCACGTTTCAACATCCACTTGCAATGGGTGTAATGCCATAGGCCACATAATGGAAGAATGTCCCTTCTTGATGAGTCCAATCAGGAACAAAGTAGCATAGGTCAATGCTGCTTATCACAAACTCACAAATGACCCCTATGCACCAACATACAATCCAAGATGAAGGAACCACCCCAACTTTTCCTGATCATAATGGTCAAACTCAAGTAGACTTGCCTTCAATCAGCCCAACCCTAAGCCCAATCAATCATTGAATAACCCACCAAGCTTCGGCAATGATCAAAGGCTTAATATATTGGAAAACATATTAGAGGTTTTTGTAAAATCAACTTTTGATAGCACAACTACCTTCAATAATTTTATGAAAACCATGGATAATTTCATGCAAACCATGGGCCAGATTCTAACAGCCAATACCCAGGCGATAGCCCGATTGAAAATGCAATTAGGATAGTCGCCACCACCATCAACGAAAGAGAAAAAAAAATACCAAGCCAGCCAGAACCTAACCCAAGAGCCTAAACCAATCAATAATCCCAACTTGAAGGTTGATTCAACCATGTAAATATAATTCACACCTTAAAGTCAGGGTGGCAAGTAAACAATCTTGTGGGTATATCTAAAGATCAAGAAGACCAACTATTTGAACCACCTTATTAGCAATTAATCGATCAGACCAAGTTTGAGGAGCCTGAATCAATAGAGATTGACGAGCCACCCAAGCTACTCGCATAACCCATTTCAAAGTTCAAGCAAGTCGAGACATCAACAACTAGTCTAGTAGCTCCTTTTCCTAATAGACTTAGGTCTAACAAACATCTAACCCATATGGATCAAATCTTAGAGATGTTTAAACAAGTGAATGTAAATATCCCACTGCTAGATATGATCCAATAAGTTCTGACATATGCCTGATTCCTCAAAGACCTATGCATAAAGAAGAAGACCACCAATATTCTCAAAAAAACCTTTTTGGCAGCCAGTATGAGCTCATATCTTTTGAGCCACATGCCGATAAAGTACAAAGATCCAGGATCTCCTATAATTTCTTGTGTTATTGGAAAAACCATCATTGATAGGGCCTTGTTAGACTTGGGGGCTAGTGTGAACATCTTACTTTATTCAATCTATGAACAATTGGGGATAGAAGAATTAAAGCCTATAGAAGTCATGTTGCAATTGGCAGACCGATCAATGAGGGTCCCCAAGGGAGTTGTGGAGAATGTGCTAATTAAGATTAGCGATGTCATTTACCCAATGGATTTTATGATCCTAGAGACTAAACCAGTGTCTAAATCGAAAGGTCACTTCCCAATCATCTTAGCAAGATTATTTTTAGCAACCACCAATGCCCTAATCAACTGCCATAATGGAATCATGAAGCTCTCATTTGGAAACATGTCCATTGATTTTAATATTTTCAATCTCAAAAATAAAATGGACCAATTCATTGATGTAAACATGATCCAGGATGAGATTTATGAGCCCATTGACCTGAGAGATGAAGATTTTGACCACAATCTCTAGGTATCCAGTGACTAGAGAGTTCATCTAGAATGGGAACCACCAATCGAACCACTTGCAAAAATGGATGAGTCAATACCCAAGCCGTTGATTGAGGAAGCACCAAAACTAGAGCTCAAAACACTCCTCAAGCACCTCAAATACATATATCTAGGTCCATCAAAAATCATACTTGTAATCATCGCATTAGATCTAGATCAAACCCAAGAGGAGGAACTTCTAGCTATTTTTAGAGAGAAATAGGAAGCCATAAGTTGGACCATGGATGATATCAAGAGGATCAGCCCTTCAATCAACCAACATAGAATTCATTTTGGAGAGGAAGCCAAGCCAACTAGAGACCCCCAAAGAAGGCTTAATCCAGCTATGAAGGAGGTATTAAAGAAGGAGATTCTCAAGTTTCTAGACAATAGAATTATCTAACCCATTTCAGATAGTTCATGGGTTAGCCCAATTCAAGTAGTGCCTAAAAAGTCAGGGATAATGGTGGTCCAAAATGAAGCAAATGAGCTAGTGTGGACCAAAGTCCAAACTAGATGGAGAGTCTGTAATATTTATAGAAAATTAAATGCGGTCACAATAAAGAATCATTTTTTCCTATCATTTATTGACCAGATGTTGGAGAGGTTAGCCAGACATGAATTCTATTATTTTCTTGATGGATACTCTGGCTACAATCATATTTCTATAGCACCAGAAGACTAAGAGAAGACCACATCTACCTGTTCATTTAAAACTTTTGCATATAGATGCATGCCCTTTGGCTTATGTAATGCTCCATTTGCTTTTCAAAGGTGCATGGTCAGCATCTTTTCTGACATAAATGAGTAATTTCTAGAAATATTTATAGATGATTTTTTCATCTATGGCCCCACCTTCTTCAAGTGCCTACATCATTTAAAATTAGTCTTAGAAAGGTGTAAGGAGAAACACCTAGTTCTCAACTATGAAAAATGCCAATTCTTCATCAAGGAAGGCATAGTGCTTGGCCATGTAGTTTCAAAGAAGGGCATTGAAGTGGACAAAGCCAAAGTAGAGCTGATTGCAAATCTTCTACCACTTAAATCAATCAAGAAAATCTACTCGTTTGTAGGACATGTTGGCTTCTATAGAAGGTTCATCAAGAATTTCAATAAATTAAGTAGATCGACCACTGACTAACCTACTAGCCAAAGAAGTCAAATTTGACTTTACTTTTGAGTGTCTCGAGTCCTTCAAATACCTAAAAAGAAAACTGACTTTAGCACCTAACATTCACCCAACTGACTTGACTTAGCCCTTTGAACTCATGTGTGATGCATCTAATCATGCCATTGGAGCTATTCTACGATAGAGAATTGATAAGCTGCCACAAGTCATCTACTATGCCAGTAGGACCCTTAATGATGTGCGGTTTAATTACTCAACAACTAAGAAAGAGTTTTTAGCCATCATCTTTGCCCTAGAAAAGTTTAGGTCTTATTTGGTTGGATCACACATCACTATGTATACTGATCACTCAGCCATTAGATATCTCTTGTCAAAGAAAGATGCCAAGAAATGCCTAATCTGATGGATCTTACTTCTTCAGGAATTTGACTTTGAAATCAAGGACAATAAAGGAACCAAAAACATCATAGCTAATCATTTGTCCCAATTAATAGATGCGCCTTCTAACGAACTACCAATTAAGGAGTCTTCTCTTGACGAACAACTCATGTCCATGATCGTAGAACTGTGGTACATAGATATTGTTAATTATTTAGCAACTAGTAAAATACCCTCTCATTAGATCAGTTAGGATAAAAATAAATTCTTCTCCCAAGTAAAGCATTTTATTTGGGATGATCCATATCTATTTAAACAATATCCTGATCAATTCATCAGAAGGTGTGTCTTGGACCATGAGGTTAGAAGAATTTGATTCTTTTGTCATAACCAAGCCTGCGACAGCCACTTTGGATCCAAAAGAACTGCTGCATAAGTTCTTCAATACAGATTCTATTGGCCCAACCTATTTAAGGATGCGCATGAATACTGCAAGAGCTATGCTAGGTGTCAGCAAGTGGGTCGGATCACCAAAAATGACATGTTGCCATAAAATCCGATCCTAGTCATTGAGATTTTTGATGTGTGGGGAATCGATTTCATGGGACCATTTTCAATGTCTTTTAAAACTGAATATATCTTAGTGGCCATTGATTATGTGTCCAAATGGATAGAGGCCATACCACGTAGGTCAAATGACAGCAAAATTATTATCAAATTCTTAAAAGAAAATATCCTCTCTTGTTTTGATATCTCCAGAGCCATTATAAGTGATCGAGGAATGCACTTTTGCAACCGATCCTTCGCATCCTTGATAAAAAATACAACATCATTCATGAGTTGGCAACACCCAATTATCCTCAATCTAGTAGTCAAGTTAAAGTTTCCAATCATCAAATCAAACAAATCCTAGAGAAGACTTTGAGCACCAATAGAAAAGACTGGCCATTGAAGCTAGTGGGTGCACTATGGGCGTATCAAACTGCCTTCAAGACTGACTTAGGAATGTCTCCCTATAGGCTTGTGCTTGATAAGGCATGTCACTTACTAATTGAACTGAAACACAGGGCGATGTGGGCAATCAAAAAGTTAAACATGAACCGAGATGCAGCTAGAAGTCAGAGAAAACTATAGATAAATGAACTCGAAGAAATCAGGAATTAAGCCTAGGAGAAAACTAAGATATACAAGGAGCGAACCAAGATATTTCATGACCAAGCAATTTTTAGAAAATCCTTTACACCTAGTCAAAAAGTCCTCTTGTATGATTCTAAGCTACACATATTTCCTAGAAAAACACTACGATCAAGATGGATTGGCCCCTTTATAGTAAAACAGGTCTTCTCGTATAGGGCTCTAAAAATTGAGAATCAAAGTAATGGTATCATTTTTATGGTCAATGATCAATGATTAAAACCTTGGAATTAGCTACTAAAACTATAGAAAAAGCCATGGTTCTCTATGACCTCTGTAAGAATCCTAAAGTCTGGCTGAAGACATCCTAAAGTCTGGCTGAAGACTTTAAACTTAGCACTCCTAGGAGACAACCCAGCTTTTTTATTTGATTTTTTTTTTAATTTTAGTTTACTTATTTTATTTTTAAGCTTTTAGAACCACCAAGCTAAGTTGGGGTGAGAGCCAAATCTGTATGAGCACATCCAGCCAAGATGGACATTCCAGTATGGAAGTATCTATGTAATGCACAAGCACCTAGTTTAGGTGACATCACTCCTTATCTTATTTTTATTTCTTTATTTTTCTTTACTCCATTGAGGATAATGAAAATCAAGTTGGGGGTGGGGATAAATAAAATAAATAAGTCCTCAAATATGATAATAATTAGTCTTGTATACCTGATTTCGTCCTGATTTAAAGTTAATCAAGCATTTTAATCTTTGATTGATTAACAGTTTAGAGAATTTTTGAAATATTAAGGATCTAATTATTAAAAAAAATTAATAAATAGTTAGGTCTAAAATAGTATAAATTTTTGAGTGATTTTAGAACCGCCTTCCTACCTATACCAATAAAGAATCTACTTTGTATGGGTATGAGTGCAAAATGTCAATGTATGAAAAAAAGTTTCTATTTTTTTTTCAAAAAAGAAAAACATAGGTTTTGAGTATATCTCACAGAGTAACCAGGCCTCTTTATCTAAGTGAGCATTGATGTTCGTGTCAAAAGATGAGAATACAAAGTGACTTCTTGGTATAGTCTATCTTGACCCATAGCTTTTTTGACTTGAATCAGTATGTTTGAGGGGTGTTCTACACTTAATGCCCTAAAATTAATTGATTTAAGAGTCATTGGCTGAAACCTCACTACAAGAATCAGATAGAAAGATTAAAAGATTAGGACATTGTACTGACTATGCACATTTTATTTATAAAATTAAAATAAGAGGATCTAATCGCAAGAAGATAAAAATACTAGCGCACATTAAAGCTAGGGGATTTAAAGAGTAAAGTAGGGAGTTGATCAAGAAAAAGCTCTAGAATTTTATGTTTTTTATTTAGCCACTCTTTGAGATGGAATTAACAACCCAATGATGTATCTCTTAATTCTCTGACCAGATATTAACTGACTTTATAATGATCTAAAGAAACTATCACATCTAAACGAGTTGGTGCATACTTTTAATTTTCTCTTTTACTCGAGGATGAGTAAAACTTAAATTGGAGGGTGAGATAAATACATAAATTAGGATACTAGAAGCACCCAGCTTATTATTAATTGATCATTATTATTGAGAATTTAATGCTTCTTGGTCTCTTTTTCAAGTAAATTGAAGATTGGGTCCATCAAAATCCAAATTGGCTCAAGCAAATCCAAAGGCCTGAAAGCAATTCACTGAAGATCCAAGGACCAAGAAGGAAGATAGTTGCTTCAAGGTTTTGGATTGAAAAGGCTTAATCAAAGGGCTGAAATTTGAGGCACCTACCTATGAAGCCCTAATCCAACTTGGAGTTGGACCCTTCTCATCCCTAAAACCCTAATCCTCCACTTTTATTTAAACCTTTGTGCCACTCCATTATGAGAAAAGGAAGCCATCCCAATTCTTCTTCCTTTCCTTCACATCTCAAATCTTTTACCTTGGTGTTGCCATCTCTTTTCCCTCCTTTCACCACACACCACAAATTCAATGGGCTGCCAAAGATCTGAATTTTAGAGGAGCTTGAAGCCAAAGAAAGCACCATCAATGCCAAGGATGATCCCTATGACCATGAGTGGCTAAAACTCCATCTTGGGAAGGAGATGACTTTTTTTGTAAATTAGATTTGTTTTTCCTTACTCTATCTTTTAAATACTCTTTTTCATGCAAAGAATAAATGAATATTTTCTTTGTTAACATATGCTTGTGCTTTTATTTGATATGAATGATTAGATCATTAATCTAAATAATGTATCTTCTTTGGAGATGTCTTGTGATGCGAAGGATACAGCACGTGCTTAAGAAAGAAATATGTTATCTTAGGGTTTGATCTCTTACCACTTCTTTATAAAATCTCTTGGGATAATCTATGCTCATAAAGAGATGAGCCATGATCCCAATGATATGATCCATACTCAGATAGAGATAGATTAATTATACTCAAAGAACATTGACAATAAGCCACCCTTACATGATCTTGAGTACTAAAATCTATTTTGCAAAAGAGTGATTCATAATCCTTGAGATCTTTTTTGCTTGATTACCTCTATCATTAATTTAGAATTTATTTTTCTTATTTACTTATTTTTTAAAGGTTTTTAAATCATGGTTTTATCACATATAAAATTTTTGAATTTTTCTTGCATAATATGATCGACAAGATCTTGTGGATCGACCCAACTCATGTTATTCTATGGAACTAGGAATTCGATAAAAATAATATCTTTGATCACTCTCACGACAAGAGCACATCAATAATCATTGCATGACATGCCCAATCATCGGCTAGCTTATGATCCATATTCCTGATTTGAAACACTTAGTGAGAAATCCATGCAAGAAGAAAAGAGTTTCATTGGAGAGGCCAAGATTACAAGAGTTTTCAATGGTACATCTTACTGATCGAAAAATTGGAAGTTTTAATTTTTGAGAATTGGGAGTCTCATCCAAATGTCCCAAACAATAGGTACCAGAGCGTATAGCCTCGAGTACTTGGTATGGTCCTTCCTAGTTCAATAAGAGCTTATTATGCTCCTTTGGTTGAGTCACCTTGGCTTTCTGGGCACTAGATCTTTGGGTTGGAAGAATTTGACTTTCACTTAGGAGTTGTAGTACTGGGCTACTCGTCACTGATAAGCTGCCATCTAAATTTGGGCTTGTTCTCTAGTTTCTTCAAGAAGGCCAAATTGTCTCAAAGATCTTCAAGGTTCCATTTCAAGAGGGTGGTTCGATCTCCAAGAGAATGACCACTTTAGTATTGAAAGAGAGGTTGAAGGGTGCTTCCCCTATTGGACTCTGATGAGAAGTATGGTAGGCCTAAAGGATGTTGTGAAGCTCAGCTACCCAAAATATTTTAGCTTGGTCCAACCATATCTTTAGACCCTATAGTAATATTCTATTGGTTACCTTCGGCTCCTGTTAGCTTGAGGATGCTTGACGAGGTTAATCGATGGTCAATATGTGGGAGTGAGGGTTGTCAAACTACTTGTCATTATCAAAAATGATGAATCAAGAAAGTCCAAAGAGGCAAATGATGAATCTCTAGATGAAGTCTTGGGCATTTATTTCTATAATTTGGACTAGTGGCTCAGTCTTGATCTACTTGGTGAAGTAATTAATGACCACCATCAAGAACTTCCTTTGCTTGGTGGCTTATGGAAAGATCGAAAGATGTCTGTTCTTCATTGAACAAATGGACAAGGAGAGATGATTGGAGTGAGTAGAGCTGCTAGCTGTTGTTGAATATTGGCATGTCACTAGCATTGGTCACACCTCTTCAAGAAATCAACTACATCCTTTGGATGCTCAACTAATAATAGCCCTATCACAGGATCTTGGAGGATAAGACTTTACTCCCTAGATGATTTCTACAGATGCCTTCGTGGACTTTTCAAAGTACATATTCTACTTTATAGGTTGGAGGCATCGAAGGAGAGGTAGAGAGAATGATCTTTTATAGAGCTTTTCCTCAAGCAGCACATAACACATAGCTTAGTTCTTGATCCTCTAACTTTTGTTTATATCCTTAGGAAACTTTCCTTCTTGTAGATAGTCAACTACAAGTCCATCTACCTAGGCTCGAAATCAACCCATAGAACTGGGGCTAGATCCTCCTTAATGCTTAGTTTATCAAGCACATCCAAAGTAGGCTATTCTTTGGAGGTCAAAGCACTCAGAGGTCACCAGCTTTGAGAGTAGATCAGCTCGAGCATTTTTTGACCTAAGTATCTACAAAATCTTAAACTTATTAAAGGAGGAGAATATATCTTATACCTATTAGATGTATGCCCTAGAAGCTAATTAGGCTGACACATGTAAATTTTCTAAAAATATAATTTTATAATTAAATTATTAAAAAAATAATTTAATAAGATGATGATATATATTCTCAGGAGTTAAGAATTTGAGGCATGTATCATTGATAATTAATTCATAAATTGCTCTCAATCAAGGATCATCATGAGGATGGTGTTTGATCTGATAAGATTGGTGCATGGATCACTTTTCTTTGAATAGACGAGTATCAAGTCTACAGTATGGGAACACTAGAGTGAGAGTGTAGTTAGTGATTGAAGAATAAGGATATCGAACATGAGCAACATGAGTAGTCACTTGAATGTCTACCTACTTATCAGTGACTTACTTGATGGTGCAGTGGTATAAGTAATTTTTTGATCTATGATGCTTCAGCTATTTACAATAAGATTGCTATAATTTAACTGCATAATTACTTAATTTTCTACCTATTTAGAATCTTGTGATGTATGTTTGCTGTAGTAGATTCATTATAGGAGTAGGGTATATACCTAGATAGGATCTATCGATCTTGGTAGATAAGAAGTCCTATATTATTCATAAGACTAAGTTTAGAAGATCATGGCCATAGCAGTGTGAATGATGAAAAAAAGTTTTCATAAGGCTTTGTAAAAAAAAAAAACTCTAGTCGAATGAATATTACATATGACAGATGAGGAGTTTGATGAGTTATCCATAACCTCTTTCTTATCGAACTCACGATAAAAGAACCGAATCACATGGTAACTATACTTAGAGATTCGTCTATTCAATTTTATTGGATTATCACTATATACTGCTAGATGTTACTAGTAGATTGTGAGACCAATGAAAATTATTTTGATGATCAATAATCCTCAATTGACTATATTGAAAGTATTCTAATATATTAAAAGAAGTTTCAATGATATTATTAACAAAGATTATAATATATTTTACTATTAGATAGAATTAAATCTGTGGGATCACACATGATAGAAAATTAGTCTAGGATTGTATAATTGAGCTTGCAAAATTTTAATTAGATTAGAATTTAGAAAAAATCCTATTGGATTTAGAAATCTCATGCTAGCACATGGTTAAATCCAAATCCTCTTGAAACTAGAAATCCCTATTGGATAGAAATTACACTATAAGAATTCAGACTAATAGCAATAGTGAAATGTCATTGCTAATAGTCCATCTACCATCACTAATAGATATGCCATCACTAATATCATCGTAAAAGTTAATTTGAGAAATTTTTATCGCTAATGGAACCCATTAGTGATGACAAAAATGACCGTCGCTAATAATAGAATTAGCGATGGCTTTAAAGATAGAATAAATCTATCTTTAATTAATTTTTAGATAGATTTTAAAAGAAATTTTAAAAAATATTAGCAACGGTGGGTTCGTTGCTAATGCCATCATTAATTATTATTAGTGACCAATTATTCCATCGCTAATACCATCTCTAATTTTATTTAATTTTTAAATTAAATAAAAAAAATTAATTTAAAAATATTAATGATGGTACTTTGGTGTGTAATACTATCACTAATAGTTATTAGGGACGGCAACTACCATCACTAATATCGACGGTAATAGTTAATTTAGTTTTTTTAAAAAATTAATAATCATAATTTTAAAACTTATTTTAATTAATCATAATGAATTATAATTTCTAATACCTATTATAATTAAAATTCAAAGATAATATGATAATTCAAAATTAAAAATTAATTATATTATATTAAAAATAAAAAATATATAATTTTTTATAAGTAATATAAAAAAATATAATACATCAAAAAAATTAGGTCCAATCCTTATCATTATCCACCTCCTCCTCCTACTCTTCTCTAGCAGTTGGTGGATGAGAACTGGATGTCCTAGCATGTTGTAATGAAAAAATAAAATAATATTAATAAGTTTTGATATAGAGGCGTATCTTTCGATACGGAGATATACCTTTTGATATATTTTTTTAATTTTTGAATAAATTATTTCTACATATTTCATTCAATGATATGGAGCTATAGACACTTCTGACCCATCGATTGAATAATTAGATTGAATTTTTAGCCCCTAAATCTCCTTTCCAGACTCAAACCTAAATATATGAAGCTTCTAAAAATAAAAACTAAAAATAATTAAAATAATTTGATAATATAATTATCTGATGTGATGGTTGGGATGATGAGCCTAGCAGGTCATGCAACTATGGGTTCTGGAGAAGCTATATGGCTATGTCATGGATGGCATCTAGGAGGCTCTGAGGTTGCTAATTTAGAAGCCTCTGCATAACCTCCTCCACATGCGCATCGCTCCAGATCTGAGACGTCAAGATCTATGAGGATGCTGAAGGATATCAAGATGGTAGAGGATTGAAGCTATGGCCAAATCTTTTGAACTAGCTCCTACTCACCCTCTGGTGGCGTTGAGCCATCTCTTAGGGTTAAGAAAGGCTGAGAAGATGGGTCATCATCGTACCTCTCAGCTACGTACATTATAGAACGTGTCTGCATAGTTCAAAAATATATTAGTTATAATATAAAAATTAAATTCTATAATAACTTAATTAGTAAATAAAGTTTGAAGTTCTTACTATAATCTATCACGACGTAGAATCTAAATAGTCATCAATCATCCTAGATCGGTATGTGGCCTACCATAACTATTGCTAGTCTGATGGATGATCCATTAGCTATGCCTATAATAAGTAAATAATAAAATTAAATTAATTAAAATATACATATAAGAGTTTTTATAATTCTAGTGAAGGTTTTGATATTGATTTCTTACCAGTCTATCGGTCACAACATGTGTACCGATCGAGCCATCCATATGTCTGATCGAATCTTGCTAGATGGCTCGATTCTACTAGGCCCTCTATTGCCTATCGGAGTACTCCTCGCTGCTCCACTAGTCGTAAAGGGCCTGCTATATGTCCACCCATATCTAGTAATCCATAAAGGATTTCTAGTCTGATGATGATTGAAAATTGGAGTGTTGGATGGCAGACTGCTCGAGGCTATAGAGGTCATCTCGGAGCCTCCATGTGGCCACCTCCTCAAAGATCTGATGGCTAGCCTCCTCGTCCCGAGAAGTCTCGAATTGATAGTAGTCCTGCAAGATAAAAGCAAGCGTGTATTTATATGTAATTAAAATACTAACTATCAAAAATTTTAAAATTAAACTAATTTTGAGTTTTCAAAAACATTCTCTAGGCTACATCACTTGCTCCAGACAATCAGTTAGAAGACTTGTTCATCGGCCTTGGCATCAAGCATCGGATGATGTCGATAACCATATATACGAGATACTCCAGACTTTCTAAACATACTGCAAAATTGATTTTTGAATAATAAATATTAACTCTAGAATTGCCAAATTAGAAATATATTAATTAAAGTTGTAGTACTTATGAGCAGCTCTAAACATGGATGAGCTATCTATCCTTCGACCGTGTCAGAGGTACCACAAGCTAGGTGGGTCCTCGACCATGACTCTATGTCTATGAGCCAGTAGCTACTGCATATGATTGTAGGGTCACTATTGACCTCCTATCATCTGGTATGAGATGTGCGGAACCATGCAAGTTGGCCGCATGATTGCTCTCTCCTCGAAAGCTCTATCCTTGGCTGGAATGGCTTCGACCTCTAGAAGACATAATGTATAATATCTAAAAATAAAAATAAAAATCAAAGCAAGTAAATAACCAAAAAATTAGTTCAAACAAAATATCTATCAAAACATAACAAGATGATTAAAATTTAACTCATGTGTAACAAAAATTGTTAGTTAGCATTTGTAATGTATCTGTAGAAAAATAATTCTCATCCAACAATACATGATAATATGTTAGTCTGCTGATCCTCTAAATTAAGCAATGTCTGATTCTCATCTAGTAGTACATGATAGTCTCAGTACATAAAAATGTGAAGAAGGCTCAAATCTGCTACTAAAAAATAAGGCATTGCACATTCCTCTGCACCTTTAACCACGAGGTGTCTGCAAGTGGTTGTCTGCGATATTACAGACCATCCAAGCTTATTCTGCATTGCAAGTTCTTATGCACTAAAGTATAGTGAGATGGCTGCAAGCAATTATCTACAATGTAACAGACCATCCAAGCCTGACCATACAACAACAAGAACAGAATGCATCACCTTCATTTAGGTGCATCTCATATAGGCAGTCATCATAGCCTCTATCTCCAAGCCCCTGATTGCCTACTCGAGCTACAAACCAAAAATATAAATTTTATTAAAAAATAAAATAATAACTTAAAAATAAAATTCATATGCTCTAATAGCCTAGTCATTTGGCAAGCTCCAAGTCTGCATGCACGGGATGTGCATCTTGATTGTTTCCATTTGCAATAATGTCCTTTGCTTTTGTGATTATGCTTCTAGGAATGCTGCACTCTTAGGATAAGGATGGGCTTGTTGTTTTTATAAGAGATGTATTAATAAAGAAATGCAAACGATAGTAATACAATAGTTGCCCATTCATATAGGAGTTGATTTTTGCCAAACTACAAGCATTGGTACCTTCATGGAAGACGTGGGAGACAATATGCATGAACGGGAAGCTCTACTTATTCAATATATTTATTGATATGCAAGAGCTTAACGGTGACAGGCTCGAGCATATGATTAGTACATTTGATGGATTTGATCTAGTTATTGATGGAAGTCTATATAATAATCTTTTAGATAGCAACCGCCATAGTCATGATGGATTATAGGGGTTGCTATAGTTATAGCCTTGCTTAGCCTCTAGAGGGTAACAATCCTATAGAGGATAAGCATGACTATAACCATAGCAACCCTGTCTATATAACTATAATGGTTATAATCTAAAAGATTATTACATGGACATCTACCAATAACCAAATCAAACACCAAATGTGTTAATCATCTGCACAAGCCATCACCATTAAGCTCTTGCACATCAACAAGGTCTTGGACAAGCAAAGCCTCTGAAGCCCTTGCAATTGTCTCCCACAACTCGATCCCCATATAAGTATCAATGCTTGTAATTTGGCTTAAATTTACTTCTATATAAATGGATAACTATTCTATCCCTATCAAACATTCTCTATTGACATATTTCTTATAAGGATAATGAACCCATCCTTGAACTAAGAGTACAACATTTTCAAAAGCATAATTACAAAAGTAAGGGACATCATTGGAAATGGGGATGATTTGCAATGCTACCCAAACCTTCTCTTGGTTCGAGCACTCTACATGCCAAGACTGGAGCGCACAAGGCACGTCTCAGGCCTGTATTTGTAATGCAGCCCGAATATTTCTTTGGTTCAAGCACTCTGCATGTCGAGATTGAAGCATGCAAGGTACATCTCAGGCTCGTGTTTGCAATGCTGCTTAAATCTTCCCTCGATTCGAGTGCTCTGCATACTGAGACCAAAGCACGCAGGATATATCTCGACCTCATATTTGCAATCCAAACTTTTTCTCGATTTGAGCACTCTACATGCCAAGATCGGAGCATGCAAGGCATGTCTCAAGCTTATGTTTGCAATGCAGTCTGAATCTTTTCTTAGTTTAAGAACTCTACATGTTAAGATCGAAGTGTATAGGATACATCTCCACCTCATGTTTGTAGTCCAAATCTTTTCTCAATTCGAGTGCTCTGCATGCTGAGATCAGAGCACGTAGGGCATGTCTCAGCCTCATGTTTGCAACCCGAATCTTTTCTTAGTTCGAGCACTCTACATATCGAGATCAGAGTATGCAAGGCACCTTGGGCCGGTGTTTGCAATGCTGTCTGAACCTTTTCTCAATTCGAGCACTCTGCATGCCAAAACTAAAGCATGCAAGGCACATCTCGACCTCGTGTTTGCAGCTCAAATCTTTTCTCGGTTCGAGCATTCTAATGCTTGAACATATATTTTATAAATTAATATATAATTAAATAATTTTTAATATCTAATTATTCTTAATTAATATAATTTAAAAATATATATATTTTTTAGTGATGGTATTAACTATTGCTATCATCGCTAATACTCATAATAGAAGAAGGCTACTGTACAGGACTGAGGCATAGGCTGGCGCATAGGAATTAAGGCACGAGGAGGCATAGGCGAGTAGGGACTAAGGCTCGGGGATGTGGCCATGAACAGGAGCTTGGGGAGGCAGGGGAGAGGGGGGTGATAGATCGGGATTTCAAGGAGGTGGGAGGAGGTCGGGGGGCTCAAGGAGGCAAGCCGAGTGCAGCCAGAGGAGATGGCTAGGGGAAAGCCATCAATCGGGGGAGAGAGAGGGTGGCAAGTGAACCAAAGGATCGTGGGTTTGAAGAGGCAAGAGGTGGCCAGAGGTTCCAAGAGGGAGGCAGGAGGTGATCGAGGGTAGAGAGGGGGTGGCGGGGAACCAAATAGCATGAGAGTGGAGGGTGGCAGGCCAGGGTTTTGAGGATGTGGGAGGCTGGAAGCTTGTGCCTGAGGACTCGAGAAGGTGGAAGGTGGCTAGGAGTTTTAGGAGATGAGCTAGGTGCAGTCGGAGTGAGACGATCGGTAGGAGAGAGGGGCTGGCGGGTGAACCAAATAGCTAAGGATTTGGGAAGGTAGGAGGTGGCCGAGGGTTCGGGAAGGAGGCAGAAGGCAACCATGGGGAGGCAGCCAAGGAGAGAGAGGGGGTGGTGGGGGCACCAAAGGATGAAGGAGAGGAGGGTGGTGGGTCAGATTTTTGAAGAGACAAGAGGGCGAAAGCTTACGCCCGGGGGCTTGAGGAGGCAAGAGGTGGCTAGGGGTTCGAGAAGGTGGGCTGGGTGCAGCCGGGGGGAAGACAGCGACTGAAAAAGAGAGGGGGTGGTGAGGGAACTGAAGGGCCAAGGGTTCGAGAAGGCAGGAGACGATCAAAGGTTTGGGAAGGAAGACAAGAGGTAGCCAGGAGGAGAGAGGGGGTGGTAGGAAAATTGAATGGTAGGAGAGGAGGGTGGCGGGCCAGGATTTTGGGGAGGCAGGAGGATGGAAGCTTGCACCCGGAGGCTCGAGGTGGTAAGTCGGATGCAATCGAGGGAAAATGACCAGAGGCTTGAGGAGGCGGGAGGCGATCGAGAGCTCGAAAAGATGAGCTGGGTGCAGTCAGAGGGAGGCCGCCGATCGAGGGAGAGAGGGTTGGCGGGAGGATCGAAGGGTGGGAGAGAGGGCGGAAATGATAGGGGACAAAAATGCTAGAGGGTGGGGGGTGGTTATGGGAAAATGAGGACACGGTGAGTGGTTGGATGGGGGAAAATAAGGGGGTGGTTGGCAGTGGCATGGGAGAAAACTAAGGCACGCGGTGAGATGAAGAAAAATGAGAGCGGAAAGATTATTAGTGACGGCAACTTCCATCGCTAATAATTATTTACCGTCACTAATATGAAAAATATTATTAGCGATGGCAGATGCCATCTGTAATAATATTTTCATCGCTAATAATTATACTTCTAAATTAATATTTTTTTAATTATTAGCAATGGTATTCTTGCCATCACTAAAGCCATAACTAATACAAATTTTTTAACATTAATTTTTTTCTCCTAAGTCATTTTCTGGATGGTTAAAAATTAATATATGATTTTATTAAATTTTTAAACTTAATTAATTTATGAATCAAGTCCTAATTAATTTAAATTAGATTTAATTTAATTAGGCTTGACTTAATTTGAGGCTAATTAGATTTTAATATTTTAAGTAAAACTTGGATTCGAATTAGGTTCGAATTATGTTTGAATTAGATTTGACATGATTTTAAATTGATTTCAAATTAGATTCAAAATGAACTTAAATTAAAAGTTATTTTTTTATAATTAATTTAAATTATATTAAATTTAATTAGACTTGACTTAATTTGAATATAATTTGATTTTACAATCTAATTAGGACTTGGATTCAAAGTCTAATTGAATTAGGTTAGATAAGATTTTGATTTGGATTTGAATTGAGTTTTAATTATATTTGGATCGAATCTAAATTAAAAATTATTTTTTTAATTAATTATAATTAGATTAAATTTAATTATATTTGACTTAATATCAAAGTAATTAGATTTTATTATCCATGTAGGACTAAGATTTAAAGTCTGATTGAATTGAAATTGATAGATTTTCTAATTAAATTTAAGTTGAATCAAATTAAAAATTATTTTCTTTTAATTAATTTAAATTAACTTTAATTTGATTAATCTTGACTTAATTTGAGATCAATTAGATTTTATAATCCATGTAAGATTTGGATTCAAAGCCTAATTTAATTAGGTTTGATAGGATTTCGAATTGGATTCAAATTGAGTTTGAATTAAATTCAAATTAAATCTAAATTAAAAACTATTTTTTTAATTATTTAAATTAGATTAAATTTAATTAAGCTTGACTTAATTTGAAAGTAATTAGATTTTACTACTCAAGTAGGACTTGAATTAAAAGTCTAATTAAATTAGGATTGATAGAATTTTGAATTAAATTTGAATTGAACCTAAATTAAAAACTATTTTTTTAATTAATTTAAATTATATTTAATTTAATTAATATTAATTTAATTTAAGATTAATTAAATTTTATAATCTAAGTAGAACTTGGATTCAAAGCTTAATTAAATTAGATTTGGCAGAATTTTGAATTTGATTCAAATTGGGTTCGAATTGAAGTCAAACTAGTTGTAGATTATTACCATTACTAATTTCATCATCAATAATATTTTAAATATTTTTTTTAAAATTTATTAGCGATGGCATATTTTCATCACTAATATCCAAAAATACTATCACTAATTTTTATTTTATATTTAAATATTATAAAAAAAATTAAAAATTTTAAATAATTTTAGTGGTGGTTTGTGTCATCGTTAATAATAATAATAATTCCATTGCTAAAAGTTTATTATTAGTGACGGCACTATTTTTATCACTAATAATCTAAATTTATCATCGCTAATATTTTTATTGAAATATTTTAAAATAATTTTATACTTTTAGAGATGGCCATTACTATCGCTAATAATTTAGTTATCATCATTAATATTATTAGTTTTGGCCTTTTTTTTTTGTTGGTGCTGCAGTGGCAAAAAGCTTTATTATGATGAAGATTTTTGCAGTCGCTAATATCTAATTTTCTTATAGTGTTAGACCAAGTCAAAAACATGCACCAAGAGGGGCGCCAAGAGTTGGATGCCCCATCTGGATTTATGGTGTGAAGGAGTAAGGGGCGCACAACCTGGTGCATAAGAATAAAGAGGCGCAGGCCCCATTGGATAAGGATGAAAGGGGTGCCAATAGTTGACACTCTGTTTGTGCTGAAAGAGAGAAAAGAAGAGGCATCCAAAGAGTTGCATGCCCAAGGAGGAGGAGTCCTTTTGTGTTAAGATGTTGAATAGTCAAAGCCTTAAGCTCTTAGGACTTTTTTGGATCTATCAAAACCCTAGAGGTTGTTATAAAAGGGCTTGGGATTCTCTCACACTAAAAAAAAAAAAAAAAAGGATAGATCTGCACCCCCTCTCTCTTGCCTCATGCCCTCTCTCTCTCACGTTCCTTGACTCCTTGCACACCTAAGGAGTTGAGCATTTCCTTTCCATGCCAAAAGAGAGAAAGGAGTTCTCTCTCCTTCTTCTCTTCCTTTAGTGCATCTAAATCAAGCGTTGATTCAGATCTGAGGGCTGATTGCAGAAGGTTGCATGTTGTTTTTTTTTGAAGAAGTAAGATCAAAATCAAGAGTAGCATCCTAGATTATTTCTATGTGGATATCTGTAGAGGTCGGATGCATATGCAACTCTTCAAGAAACTTGAAAAGATATTCACGATCATCGAACCATGGTAAAGATTTATCCATACAAAGATGAAGATCTGATCTTCATGGTTAGTGTTTATGTCTTGATCTTAAGGGTATGATAGATCCTGGATTTATGAGATGGGATCTCATACATGTATGCTAGATTAGATCTCTTCTATTGTAGACTTTTAATGTTAATCTTGTATGTGTATTCGAAAACTTTCTTTAACTAGTATTAGAGCCAGGTTTAGTTTTATATACTTAAGATCAAAATTAGATTTAAAATTTAGATTAGATATAAAATTTTTGATTTTGATTAGATCTGAAAATTCTATTTTTGATTAGATATAAAATTTAGATTAGATCAAAAATTTTAGAAATTTAGATTATATCTAAATTTTAATTAGATCTGAAATTTAGATTAGATCTGAATTATGATTAGATCTAAAATTCAAATTAAATCTAAAATTTTGATTTGATTTAAAATTCATATTAGATTTGAATTTTGATTAGATTTAAAATTTAGTTTAAATCTAAAATTTTGATTAGATCTGAGATTTAGATTAGATTTGAATTTTGATTAGATATGAAATTTAGATTATATATGAAATTTTATAAATTAGATCTAAAATTTTGATTACATCTAAAATTTAGATTAGACCTGTAATTTTTTGATCAAAAATTTTAAATCAAAGATCTAAAAGATAGGTTTAGGATTAATCTAAGATTATTCTAACATAAGGTTGCCCTGGCATAATACACATTGTGTTGAAAGGTTGCTCTAGAATGATAAGAGATGAGATCGTTAAACCAAAGTCACCTTTTAAGAAATGGATTTGATTAAAAATGAAATCTAATTTTATTTTGATTATAAGATAATCATTTTATGTTTTTCATAGATACATGTAGTGATCGCAATGAATTAGTATGACCCTTCAAGTAGGGTTATAAATGTACACCCACTACCAGAAAACAAGGATTTAGTGACATCAAAATTGGTTGCCAAATAGCAAAAATTGGTTGCTAATATTTTTTGCGATCGATTAAAGTTGATTGCAAAAATCTTGGTCGCAAATACTTTGCAACCAATTTTTCCAATCGCAAAATTTTATGACCAATTTAGTGACTGAAAAATAAAAAAATTAATTAAAATTTTATAACTAATTTAGTGACAAATAAATAAAAAATTAAATAAAATTTTATGGCAATTAGCGATCAAAAGCAAAAATATTATTTTCAATCTAGCAACTAATCTAAAGATCGAGAAGTAAAAAAAATCAATCACTATGTTTTAAAAAAAAATTATTTAAGAATTTGATCTCAAAAGTGGTTGTAATTTAATTTTTATAATATTTTAATTTTTAAAATTGATTGCAAAATCAATCACTAAACTTATTAAAATTTAAAATTAGTCTGAAAATTAGTTGCTAATATTTTTAGACATAACTTTTTAGAAACTAGTTGCAAAATCAATCATAAATTTTATATATCAAGTGCAAAATTAGTCATCATATTTATTAGAAATTATTAAATTAAAATTGATCATAAAATCAATCACTAATATTATTGAAATATCTTGTATTTACCAAATCGATCATAAAATCAATCACAAGTTATTTTATATAATATTTTATTTTCTCAAATTAGTTAGAAAATTAGTCATAAAATAATTGGTTTGAAAATCAGTTTCAAAGTTGATGTATAATTTTTGTAAAATATTTTTTATTTAAAAAATTGATAGCAAAATTGGTTGCAAATTTTATTATACTATTTTTATTTTTATATCGATTGCAAAATAGGTTGCTATATTTATTAAAATTATTAAATTAAAATTCACTTGAAAATCAATCATAAAATTGATCATGAATTTTATTAAAATATTTTTTATTAATAAAATTGATAGCAAAATCAATTGCTAATCATTTTTTAATATTTTAATTAATATATCGATCATAAAATTGGTTGCTAAAGTTGAGTCAAAAAAAAACTCATATTAATTTTTTCTTGTTACAAGATTTGTAAGTTTATTGGAAGATAACAAAATCAAGCAACGCCATGTTAGAAAATATGTCCCAAAGCTAATCGCTAGCTTGTTAATGATTATGCTATTTTATAAATATAAATAATTTATTATTGAATAAAATTATATTCTAGCATTTTTTTATCATAAAGTTTACATCTTGTAATAAATATTTTTATTATGATAAAATTCTTAGGACTATTTAGTTTCAATAAAGAGAGAATTTATCGATTAGTGCTTAAATTATTCATGACCAAATGATATGTTGTTAACTAAGATGATAACATTTATCGAGTGGAATTCATTATGTGTCATATAGGTTAGTTATCCGCTTAACTAAAGTATGTGGAGATACTAGTATGGCATACAGATGAGATGTAGGAATACATCATCATTAAACATAATCAACTTCGAAGCATTCTACTATTAAGAATTACTCTAATGGGATATGGATATAAGTATCTCTTTTACTTAAGATCGCCACAATGGCTTACAAGCAACTCACTATGCTTTGGTGCTGGACTATTTGAATTTTTAATTCAGTGATAAAAGATTTTTTAGCACAGTCAAATACTTACAAAGTCGGTAAGTGATCAAGATAAGATTAACCACTCTAAGAGTTTGGAGATAATGCATCACTATATTTTAATTTAGTAAAATCTTGGCCAGGATAATCTATGAGATGAATTTGATATTTTGAAATCCAATATGGATGACCAATTCAGGGTTGACAGTTAAATCCTAAGTTGTCCTACGAGCATTTAGATCAACAAGATAAATTATACAGAAATCATATCCATGTGGGTTCTAAGAGTGTTGCTTTATACCTTCAATCTATCTGACCATCGGATACCATTGCTAGATGATCACTTCGATTGGTATAAAAATTTATTTTTATGCTATCGGATTAGGTTTGAATCTATGGGGTCACACATATTAGAGATCTTGATCTGATCGGATGGTTGATCAATGATTAAGAATCGTTTTAAGATTAAACATTCAATACTATTATTGTTTGACCTAGTGCAAGTATTACAGGAGAATCGATTAGCAATCAGATTGCTAATTGGCTTAATTTGATTAAGCCAAAGGATTGAGATCGAGTATAATTGAATAAGATTCAATTAGACTTGGTTTAGGATTGATTGGATCAAGTCCAATTAGTGTATTAGATAAGCAAATTGCAAGGAAGAACAAGTCCTGGTTCAATTAGGACTTATGTGCACTTAATTTTTAATTTGATTAAAAATTAAATTAGATTTAAATTTAATTTAATCTAATTTAATTGGATTCTTAGTTGGACTAAGATCATCATTAATTGGATTATATTAGTTTTGATTTAATAGGTTCAAAAAACTATTTGGACCAAGTCAAAGCTAGAAGTCCTAGTGTGACTAGGACTCTTCCACCTTGTGCCATCTAACTCCCCATGCCCTTCACACCTATTTTTTGCATGAAATCACTCATGCTCAAAAGCCTACATGGACCCCCCTTGTGCCCCTTTCTTTTTTACATGGTATTTGGTTGTGGACCAAGTCAAAATAAGGTGATTGTTTTGATATCAAACTCTATTTGATAGAGGTTGGTGCAACCAAAATACTTATCCATGTATGGTGCCAAACTTTCTTATTTTTCTATGATATTTTTGATGAACAAAAGGAAATTTTATGCACCATTCTCAGATTCTCAACACCACAAAATAAGAAGGGGGCATCCAAATCCTTGCTCAATTTGGACATACCTTTTTTAGGAATTTGAGCTAGACAAGGACTTTGTCATAACTCTCTATTTAAACAGAGTTAGGGCATGAGATTTCTACAAGTACTAGAACTGAGAGAGAGTGTTTAGGCATGGGAAGCTTGGGTGCTAAGGGGCTTTGGGGATGGTGCTTTGTAAAAATAAATTGTTGTGTCCTAGTGAGAGAAAAAGAAAAGAGAAGAAAGGGTTCTTTTCTAGGAATTTTTAGTTCTCTTCTTCCTCTATTCTTTATGAGATTTTTAGTCCTCTCATTAGAATGAAATAGTTATAGTGATAACTAGATCATAACCTTCCATTAAGTGAGTAATAATGGGTCCATTATTGAAGGAAAATCCTGATTTTTCGGACCAGGTTCGTTCAGATTTGATCGGATTAAGAGATATATTTCAAAAAAAAAAAATTTAATCCAGATTAGATCTAGGATGTTTTAGATCTAATTCTTATTATTTTAATAATTAAAATAAATTTAAATAAATTAAATCAAATTTAATTTACCTTGAAGTGGGTAATCCTATTACCCATTGATGATCCTGTAAGCAGCGGAAGGTTCTGGATCTAGCCACGCAAGTGCTTGGCCTCTACCGGTATCCACTTGGACTGAATCTGGAGATCCTCTTCTTCTCTATCATATCTCCAAAAATCAGATCCGGATCTGATCGAAGGATCTTCAAAACTCCTTTCAAAGATCAGCAGTTGTCCTTTGCAGCAGCGCAGCCTTCTAGCTTTCAGTCGCCTTTCTCTCGATCTGGATTGCACCAACCAAGAATCCAAAACCACTTTTGGACATGGAGAGGAGAGGGAGAAGGTGGTTTGGCATGGAGGAAGGAGGGGAGAGGCAGCCTTGGGGCATGGGAATTGAATTCCTTTCCAATCAATTTGAGTTGGGCGCAGGGTCTTATTTATAGACTATGCTGTGATCCAACTCCTCTTCTTCCCAACCAATCACAACCCTTTGTGAAATCAGATCTAAATCTGATTGGTGGGAATAGAGTCCCCTGGATTCCTCCTTAGAGGGTGCCTAAGACCAGTCAAAGTTGGTTCTTAGGAGAACTCTAATTGGAATCCAAAAAGGAGATGGAGTCCCTGTCCAACAGGGACTCCTGGGCGCCTCCAACTTGGGCACACGCCAAGGGTGGCGTGCGCCCTCCTCCTTGCCAGGTTCTGGCAGGGGGACAAGCCCCCACCAGCTCTCCAATAGGTGCATGACATGTGGACAAGAAGTCAAAGTGTCAATGGTCAACATTTGACCAGTCAAAGGTCAGACTTTTGACCAAAGTCAAAGGACAAGAAATGGCAGGTGACCAAAAATGGCAGGTAATGTCTTACAAAATAAGACAACTTTTTCTGACTAGGACAAGCTCCAATCAGACAAAGTGAAGGCCTCTAAATGGGCACAAACTCCTTTGGCTCAGTCAGGACAACTTATTTATGATAGTAAAAGAAGAACGTTAGGTTCAATCGAGTGCTAGCACGATTTCCTTGAACCTAATTGAATCTCATTCAGATCAATTGAATGGATCAGTTCAATTGATGATCACCAGATTCAAACCCTTGTTTGTGTGATCCAGTTAGGTTCAGTTCTGTATGGTAATGGGATATGTCATGATCTCTATCATCGACATCATCGAAACTCCTTTCGATGGATCAGAACTCTTCTGATTCGAACAGCTAGAATGATCGATCATCTAAATCATTCTAATTGCTCCCAAAATCCACCAGTGACACCTAGCAGTATATGGTGGCAACCCATCAGAGCTGAATGCGAACCTCTTGGTGCAGCTACCTGTGTGATTAAGTTCTTCTATCTTGAGCCCCGATCAGATTAGGGTTAAGGTGAACTCGTCAAACCCTAGTTTCTGTCATATGATGTAATCATTCGATTCAAGTCCGATGTGAAAATCTAAATAGAAACTCTTTCTATTATTTCACTCTGCCATGGCCATGGGCTTCTGGACTTGATTCTCATGATCATCATAGGGCTGCTCCTCTACCACCGAGGTAGATAGATTCCATCTTGATGCAATCCAGTTCCTACAATGAACATGCTATAGCCAACATACACCTCAGGGTTCCATATGGCTAGGAGACCGAGTAATGGTGTAGTCAAACTATAACACCCTCAAGGTGAACTGCCGATGCACCTCAGGTCAAAGAACCAGACACACTACTGCAGCATCGAGTCAGTCATTGACGAGAAGGTAGACTTCCTAATGACTACTCGAGGTGGTCACGCTCAGTGCCCTCGTTCTCTAACGAGTACCTGTACTCTCGCTCCGGTGTCTCCACACCGTAGACTCAAGACTCATCTACTAAAGAGAAGCGATTGTACACCAACCTTCCGGATCAATCACCATCCTCGTGATGATCCTATGGTCGGGAGCATTTTATGAGTTAATAATGATTATTCATGTCTTAAATTTTCAACTCTTGAAAATATGAATTATCATTACCATTAACTCAAAGGATGTATCACAGACACTAAATACACATATGTGATAGAAAATAACCCATTTTATTGATTATTAGTCAAAATTATAATTTTGCCCCTAGAAGTGTATTACAAGTGTCAGCCAATTCTGGCTTCTAGGGCACATATATCTAACAATCTCCCACTTGTCCTAAAGCCAATTGGCTACAAGTCTAAGTCCCATCTTCTCAAGGTGGGCTTCGATCTTCTGCTGGCCCAACGGCTTTGTAAGTGGGTCTGCCACATTATCTGTGGAGTTGACTCTCTTGACCTCGACGTAACCCTTCTCGAGGTAATCGCGGATGAGGTGGTATCTCCGCTCAATATGCTTGGATTTCTGGTGAGACCTCGGCTCCTTAGCAAGGGCTATGGCGCCATTGTTGTCGCAGTATAGAGGAATGGCATCTGATGGCATTACTCCAATTTCTGCAGCAAACTTCTTGTACCAGAATGCTTCCTTCGCAGCCTCTGATGCAGCGATATATTCTGCTTCCATGGTGGAATCTGCTATCACGGTTTGCTTGGAACTCTTCCAGCTGACAGCACCACCATTGCACACAAACAGACTCCCAGATGTCGACTTTCGATCATCTATATCGGACATGAAATCCGAGTCTGTGTATCCCTGGACTTGGAGTTCTCCATTACCAAAGACCAACATCATATCCTTAGTTCTTCTTCAAGTACTTAAGGATACATTTCACAGAAGTCCAGTGTTCTTCACCTGGATTTGACTGATATCTGCTTGTGACACTCACAGCATGGGCTATATCAGGTCGTGTACATAGCATGGCATACATGAGGCTCCCTATTGCAGAAGCATAAGGGATCTTGCTCATGCGTTCTATTTCCTCAGGTGTGCTAGGGCACATCTTCTTGGAAAGATGAATACCATGTCTGAAGGGTATTAATCCCCTCTTAGAGTTTTCCATACTAAACCTCTTTAGTACTTCCTCTATGTACATCTTCTGTGAAAGTCCTAGCATCCTATTCGGTCTATCCCTATAGACCTTAATTCCTAGAATAAAGGATGCTTCACCTAGGTCTTTCATGGAGAATTCCTTGGACAACCATATTTTGACTGTCGTCAACATGGGAATATCATTCCCAATAAGGAGGATGTCATCCACGTACAATACGAGGAAGACAACAGCGCTCCCACTGACCTTTTTGAAAGACACACGGTTCCTCTTCATTTTTGATGAAACCAAACTTTTTGATCACATCATTGAAATGAGTGTTCCAGCTCCGAGATGCTTGCTTAAGTCCATATATGGACCTTTGCAGCTTGCAAACCTTGTGATCAGTATCACTGGATGTGAAACCTAGCGGCTGTTCCATATAGATATCTTCCTCAAGATATCCGTTTAAGAATGCCATTTTCACGTCCATTTGCCATATTTCATAATCGAAATAGGCTGCAACGGCAAGCAATGTGCGGATGGATTTTAGCATAGCCACTGGGGAAAAAGGTATCCGATAGTCAATGCCTTCGCGTTGACTATAACCTTTTGCCACTAGTCTAGCCTTGAATGTCTCCACATTCCCATCTGCACCAATCTTTCTCTTGAAGATCCATTTACACCCAATAGGTACTATACCTTCTGGTGGATCTACCAAGGTCCAGACTTGGTTTGAGTGCATCGAGTCAATTTCTGACTGCATTGCCTCTAGCCATTTCTCGGAGTCGATATCTGATATCGCCTCGTTGTAGGTTTTGGGATCATCACCATGAGCACCATTACCTACGAGGAATATTTTCTCTACTTCCTCTGAAATAATACCTAAGTATCTTTCAGGGGGACGGAAAACTCTTTTCGATCTACGAGGTGGAGGAGGTAGTGTTCTTATTGGCTCAACCTGATTTGGTTCCAATTGGTCCTTAGCTCGTTGTACTTGTGAGACTTTCTCATCAAGCTTAATCTGCTTTCCAATGCCGCTATCTTGAATAAACTATTTTTCAAGAAAGATGGCATGTCGACTCACAATCACATTGTGGTCTTCTGGAATGTAGAAATAGTATCCTAATGACTCTTTAGGATATCCTATGAATCGAGCTCTGAAGGACCTAAACTCTAACTTGTCCGCTTGTTGTCTTTTGACATGAGCCGGACAACCCCAAATTCTGAGATGACTCAGACTTGGTTTCTTACCGTGCCATATCTCATACGGTGTGGTAGGAA